>MU267897.1:0-28685 GCA_021014935.1 Hygrophoropsis aurantiaca
GAGAATGCCACTGATGTAACATAATCAGTGTGCCCTTTGAGTATGTTCACAGTGGCTTTCCAGTTCATATCACGGCCAGATGCAATACGCAGGGTGTTTTGAAAGTGTGTGGCACCGGAACAAAATTTTTTTGATAGCACAGAGTTGACAGGTAGGAATGGGAGGGCCGATATATACAGATGTGGGGTACTTTGCAAAATGGTTCCACTAAAGGTCTGGATGAACCTCTGGATATTTGCCGTAGTAGACAAGACATCGTCATATCCAGCTTTGCCCTGTGAATGCAGTCAGTTATCACATCTCACTCAAGTAACAGGAATGTGCATAGTCACCTTTATCCATTGTGGAACAAGCATAAGGGCAGCAATTGGGCCACTAATTGTCTTAAGCAGGCTGAGTGCTTCAATCCAGAAGAGCAGTCGCTCATCATTGAAGAACTGTACTACCTCTTTTGCAAGTTCAGTGCCAGGGTCCACTGATCGCACATGGGTTGCCCAAAATCGACAGGAATAAGACAGATGTGAGGGGATATGTTGATTGATACGTTCTTGCAGGTCCTCAACCTCACTGTTGCGCAGATATGAAGATGGCAGTTTACAGATGTTGAATCGAAGTCCATGTTCCATTACTCGTAGTGAAGAAAAAGCAAGGCCACATTGAGCCCTTTTCACATCCACAAAATATTGCTGGCTGCGTGACTTTTCTGTCAAGAACTCACGGAAGGATACATGAAGTGGCCGTACAGGGGACTGTGAGTTGATGCCACTGAGGAGTGAGCCCATTAGATCCACCACAAGCTCTACATCAAAACAGTCCTCTTGGTCTGGAAACTGGTGACGCATGGCATTAAGGGAAGCTACAGGGAGGGGCTCCAGTGTGGCAAGTATTTGTCCCATCACAGAGTGAAACTTCTTGAGTGCGATAGGATCTTTACCCTCTCCCATGATGTCTTTCAAAATGAGGTGATACATGTCATCCAACAATAAGCTGTGTTCGCCTGACTCCTGAGACATGATAGCCTTGAAACGATCAAGTGATGTTGAGCCAGGACGGCGAATGATGATGTATTCACAGGCAAGACGTGCCCACTCAAAGAGTCCGTCAGCTTTCCTTGTGAGATCCACACACTCCTCGTTCCCGAAAGTTCGCTGCTCCACCAGCTCGTCTGATATGTAAGATCGGATGTCACGCTGTGTGAGATTAAGCGGGATATCGTCCAGGGACATTTGCCGAACATGCTGTGCTCCCTGAAACATATCGTGGATGTCAGCAAGCGGACGTGAGGTGACCAGGATGCGGAAGTTGGGTGGGAGTGGTGTGATGAGTGGAACACCTGTCTTCCGTGGTTTACAGGCAAGGATGCGGAGTACATCACGTCGTGTATTCTCTGCGCCGCTCTCGTCCAGCGCATCAATAACGATCACAACGGGTTGCAGCGTCGAGCCACTGAGCTTCCCTACAGGCCCCATAAGCAGTTTGCTCCATTGCTGGATAATGTCCGTTGTGGTCTTGAGCGCGCTATCATTCCGGACCACATCCGCCAATGCTTGCCTCATCTCCGGGTTGTGATCAGCCAGGACGCGTGCGATAGTAGAAAAAATCTTTTCGTGGCGGCGGTCGGCGTCCCTGTTCCGGTCGAAGCAGTAGCATGCGCCAACATTTTCAAACCAGCCTGCAACCGTATGCGCAATCGCCGACTTGCCCTTGCCTGCAGGGCCAGACAGCCAGAGCACCTGTGGGACATCATCTCCGCTGCTGTTGATCCAGCCCGAGATCTCTGCAAGAATCTCTGCGCGCGTCCCCGGTAAGCATTGTTTCCCGGTTATTAGTCCGGCGCCTGAGGCACAGACGATGCCGTTGAGATCCATGAATTCATCTATAGAGGTATGAAGCACTCTCCAGCCGGAAGTATGGTGGCGGTTCTTACCTGCTCGGTGGATGAAGCCGGCAACGTCCCACGCAACTTGGTCCCGGAACTGTTGCATCAGTCCGTCGAGCGTGTCGCTGTAACCTTGAGTCTTGTCGTTCGTTTCCGATAGAATATTTTTACCGAGTCTGACCCCTGCGAGAAGATCAAGTTTATATTGATAAACATGCGCGATGGCTGCGAAAGACCTACAAACGTTCTTGATATCCGCATAATCTCTGATGAACTCGGCGCATTCCAAGGTCAGCTGGGCTATCCGTGCCACAATAGTACGCATAGATGATATCTTTGCAAGCGTGTCGCCTTGCGTCAAAAAAGCATAAACTTGGTTCAATTTGCTAAGAAGATCAAGCACAGCTTGATCGCGAGAATCCTGAGCAAGAATTATCTGAGGCCAGTATTATTTAGCAGAGGGTAAAACCCAAGCAGGGAAATACGTACTTTAGATGCTGTAGTCAGCACACCCAGTGCCATTTTGGCGTAAGGATGAACCTGCGTGATCGGATGAGATCGGGTCTTATCGCGAGGAAGAAAGCATACATCACCGATCTTGCTGATAACAGAGTCGAAGATCTTGAGCGGCTGGAGATACGTGGACTGGAAGCTGTCTGCGCTATCGAGAGCGGTTGGTGCGTTTTGCGCGGCTTGCGCGCCAGATTTCGTAGGGCCACCAAGTCGATTCATGTGCGCCGCAGTCTCGTTTGCATCCCCAAGTGCTGCCGCTGCCGCCAGGTCGAGCTTGCTAAGTTCCGCGCCAATTTCCTTTGCATCCTCGGCTACCGCCACTGACGCCAGTTCGGGTTTGCTAACCCCCGCGCCAACTTCCCTTGCATCCTCGGGTACCGCCATCGCCGCCAGGTCGGGCTTACTAACTTCTGCACCAACTTCACTTACATCCCCGAGTACTGCCGCTGCCGCCTGATCGGGCTTGCTAACGTCCGCGTCAACTTCCCTTGTATTCTCGAGCACCGCCGTCGATGCCTGATCGGGCTTGCTAACCCCCGCGCCAACTTCACTCGCATCCACATGTGCTATCGCTGTCACCAGCTCGGGCATGCTAACTGTTGCACCAAGTTCACTTGCATCCCTCAAAGAGGCAGCCTGGCTGTCACTGCCTTTAGAACGCCGAAAGGGCTTTGGGGTAATTTTTTGAAAAAAATGCTTTATAGCGGGACGGATTTTGTGCTGGGCGAAAGATGCGTCAGCTGAGATGCGGTATCTACAAAGTTGCACATACTAAGCCTTCACGAGCAAGTGCTGGGGACGGCACCGAGGCTTCTGGAGGAGCACGATGTGCTGCGCCGAGCAAATGGGACCCGTAATCGTGGTTATCTTCGCTCATTGTGAACGCTGTAATATTATCAGTAAAAATGTTTCGAGTCGCAGTGGAAGTGGAAGGTATCGTTGACAAGCGCCCACTGAGTAGACTTGATCCGATAGGATCCGATTAATCGATTAACGCAAGGTTTCAACGTGCTTCTTCAAGTTCCACGTGGCTCAACTGCGCCATATACCGATTGGCAGCTTAGCATGCTTCGCACCAAGCTTCAGTACTTCAGTACGCGCACATTAACTGATTGGCATCCACTCACTTCGAAGTTCGCGCATCACCTTCAGTTTAGGTGGATGTTCGTGACGACGCGGTCCGGAATTGTATTCAGGTAACGAGCCTGTCTCTTTGCAACTATCCGATTCGCTCCACACATAGTAACAATATATAACTATAGCAGTACGTGGCATCAATGGCATCGTCTCTTCTCTGCCCTCGCGCTGACCAATCCATCCATTGGCATTAGCTTCCTGGGTACAAAGGGGATGAGCTCAACCACTTGCGTGAAGGCACTGCATCGTCACGTGCACACCATCCGTGCTGAATCCTGATATCCAAATCAAGCATGCATCTGCAGATTGACATACATGTCCGGCTCAAGATTATCTGTTTACGTCGGGAGACGCTCCAGAAACCGAGCAGAACTTGCAACGGGCTTCCGCGCTCTGTTGTGGACATTGGGAGGGGCGATATTAGGCACGGTGGCATGCCAGTGGCGGAGACCGCTCCACATAAGTATCTGCGTCCATGCATCTTGCTCGAGTGATGGTCCTCTTTCGAGATCGGTCGCAGTTTCCGGGTGCAACGCAATGCTGGTGAAGCGGCCTGATCGATAGCCCCATGCATAGATCGGACTAGCCCTCCCCCCGCTATTCCCTCTCAATCTCAATCCCAACGGCGTGACTTGGACACCAAACTACTTAGCCTCCGAGTCAACGGCTATAATCACTTACATGCCCGAGCCTATTTATAGCTTCGCGGGAACGCAATGTGTATATGGCCACGATCAGGACGATCATTACTTACATGTACACCCTTCGGCATCGATGTGAAGTTTCAAGTCGAGCTGGATATTTTGGATGCATTGATTATCAGCATGATATCGATTTCGGACGGTGTATTTAGGATGACAGACTCTAATATGACATACATCATACCAGCATGCTACGGCGGGGTACATTGCAAAAAAAGAACAGAGCGGTATCTAAATAGCAAACTGCATACACGGTGCACAAGCCCTTCAAAAAGAAGAAAAATAATAGGGAAAAAAAAAGAAAACAGAATGACGCAAAAAGGACCCTGATCCCGTTTTGCCCCATAGTCTTCCACAACATCAAGCCCAGCGTCAATTATTCTTTGACACGAGCTTCAGCGCCCTTACATGTGGAGAGGTATCCATATCTCCAGGTCCAGTTCCATTTCTCGATGACCCCATTGCTGCCATGTTCATGCCCAACGCACCTGATGTCAATCTAGGGGATGGCTCTGTATCAACAGGCGATACAATCATCGCAAGTGAAGGTGACAATGTCTGTTGCATCGCACGTGCGGGAACGGTGCCCGGGATGGGAGTTTGCGGCTGGGGCGTCTGTGGGTGCAGAAGTGGTGTTTGCGGATGTGAATGCGAAGGAGCTTGTGTTGAATGGGATGTCGGTAGCGGCAGCCTTCGCTGTTTCGGGGACCGCGGTTCCGATGCTAATCCCGAACCCGAGCTGGATGGACCACCGTCATACACAGACAAGGCTGGCTCAGCTACAAATTTCCGTTTCTTGCCCGTTGCGGCGGAATAGGGTGACACGGAGGACGCATGTGCTTGTCCATGTGTGTGATGCGAGTGAGATTGCGAGTGGGAATGAGAGGGAGTGGGTGTTGAGCGAGATATATAAGCAGGGATGGAGGTGGAACCGGACGCAGCTATAGGACTAGGACCGGATTGCGATCCGTGTCCGTTCGTTGACCACGGTGGCGGAGGCGGAACTTGGTGCCCGTTTACGGGTCGTGGTGACGCATACACTGGTGTAGGAGGTGTAGGTAACGGAATGGGCGAATGGTGTGAGTGGCCGTGGCCATGTGACTGTGAGTGAGATTGGCGATGCGAGTGTGAATTTGAATTTGAATTTGAATGTGAGTGTGAATGGGAGTGGGAGTGGTGATGACTATGGGACCCAGACGTAGATCCTGAAGGGCCTTGATCAATAGCAGTACGTGGCATCGATGGCGTCATTTCTTCCCCGCCCCCGCGCTGACCAAGCGAGCCATTGGCATTGGCCTCCGGCTGTCCGGGTACAAAGCGGATGAGCTCAACGAAAAGCGTTTGTGTGAACGGAGGGTGCATCTTCACATACACCACATCCTTGCTGAAATTATCCAGCATCGTCTTCGTGTTGACATACATGTCCGGCTCGTGATTATCTATTCCACGTATCCGTTAGAACCATTCGAATAATCGGTGCACGAAAAACCTACCGACGTGCTTAACACGAACATCGGAGTACGGATAAGTCCTATTTTTCCGCAGGCAACAAAGGGGACATACGAAGCGAGTTGTGCCTCCCTCGATCGGGAAGAAAACACAACCAGCGTGATACCGCTTGTTACAGATATCGCACTCGACAGTGGGATAATTGAGGAGGTAAGACGTGCGTCCCCTGCAAATACAACGGGTGCCATCAATCCAATCCTTGTCGACATCCTGACCGAAGGTGAATCGTGGCCGACGTCTCTTTTTGACCCTTACTGGCTCAGGCTGCCCAGCCAAAATCCGGTGTAATCCAGCCAAATCCAACCCGAACGATATTTCTCGGCTCGGCGATACCGCAAACTGGATCTTGTACAGCTTCCTCATGTAGTGCCGCACTTGTGGAATGTACTCCGGACGTTGGTTTCCAGGTTGGGATGCGAAAGTCAAAAAATGTCCTATCACAGAAGATAGACGGTCTACTCGGTGGACAATGATCTCTAACTGCTTCCACGCATCCGAATAGTTCTTCGTGATATCAGGAGCGGACAAGAGAATAGTGGGCAGGAAGCAAAAATGCCAACTGCGTTCTTTGTGGATAGCTCCATTCCAATGATGATGATCACAGAACGGACAAGAACCTCCGTTCGCAGCGCACACGCCATGGAACCTAGCAAAACAATGGTCGCATTGTACGGCGTCTGATTGATGTCCAGGAGGAGGAGGTCGAACGGGAGTAGTGCAAATGCAAGTGAAGTACATATCATTTGGGGGCAGATCATCTTCTGGTCGGGTTGAGTCAACCACATCATCGAGGATAGCTTGTCCATGAGCACAGCCATGTTGAGGACAATGCCATGGCAAGTCTTCAAGCCATCGCTGATGATGGGTTAGTTGCGTATCGAGTTTCTCAAAAAATGGTAGCGAGAACATCGACAGATGCTGCCGTGCGTAGGTCTTCCATTTGCGCATCATCTCGAAGATATCACCTTCCTCGCGGTGTTGATATCTATTCCTAAGAATGGCTTCACAGCGACTCTCAAGATCCGTCCCGAACTCTGCGGTTTGCTTCAAGTCGCGGATTGCGGGAATGCTGAAATCCTTCTCCGCGCGACCGACAAAACGCATGACTTCTGATACTTTCGGCTTGAGCGATTGGGGCTCAGGTGCAATCCAAGCCTTTGCCTGTTTTTCAAAGTCTTTTGCCTTGCTCCGGGCAGACATGAGCCTATCATAGACGGTGACGTCAATAGGAACGTTTGTGTCCAAGTCAAAAAACTCATCGAGTTCTTCGATGGTTTTGTATGGTTGTTCGAGTATGTGTCGGGCCCGTTCTTCCCAATCATCGCCTGCGCGCTGCCTCGACTCAAGTATCTTGATAAACGAGTTGTCCAGAGGCAAATTAAAGACCCGAGCACGAGTAAGGAGCCGTCGTATATCCTCCAACGTAGCCGACGCATCGTCCACCTTCTCCTCAACCTCTTTGACGAGCTGTTCGCGTGAAACAATTTTCTCAACTTCGAGGATCTCATCGAGATGAACGTTTAAGGAAGATCCTTCCATAAGAAGCCTTTCACAATCAGCAAGGTATGCATTGCGATCCGCCACCGAGGATGCTTTGTCAAGTAAGGCACGAGCCTCCCTCTTGATTTCTTCTGAAAGCTGCGCGAGGGTTTGCAAAATGCCGATTTCAGGAGTATCGAATCCCAGCGTCTTGACCTCTTCCAGCAACGTATACAAATCATCCAACCCACGATCAGGCCTGTCTCCTGGGTCACGTTCATCAACCACAGGATTGTTCACTTCGTGAAGGGGAGGGCGTCCCCGGGATCGACGAGAACGCTTCCGGCTTTGTTTGCGGATAATAAATGTGTTGGCGGCGTCGAGCCACTCTCCAGCGCGGTTGACGCATTTACGGAGGGCAGCAAGCTCAGGAAGATGGTGGTTAACGCGTTCTCCTTCGGCAAGGAGAGCTTTAAGGGAGCGAATGGGAGGCACATCACTCTCCATCAGAACTTTGTTGAGTTTAGCCCTCCAGCTGGCGGGAACATTTGCACGCTCAACCACCTTGGTCAGTGTCTCTTGCAGATCCACGTCGGATATACGCTTTCTGAGGGTTAATTGATTGGGAGAATGATCACAGAGTAGATCAATGTGGTCGACACAGACTACTTCTGCCTTGCAATGACAGGTGACCTGAGATAGATAGCAGAACACCTTGCATATCGTGCATTGATACTGGTCCTCGGGTCGGTCTTCTTCGTCCAAAATTTCTGACAAGGCTAGGGACCGCGCATGTTTGCGAGAGACTATCTCACGGTCTGTCATCTCCTGAAGACTCGCAACCAACCTAGTTAAAGTTCAAATTAAAGGGTGAAACATATCTACAACATCGGAAACTTGCCATAATGCAGTTTTGATTGATTGTGATTGCTGTGTGATCGTGACAAGTAGTTCATCATGAGAGAAGACCGGTAGTTTCCGGTGTTCGCGGTATCGCTGGACGCAATCACGGCCGTAAGGCAGCCAATCGGGAAGTGCAAAATTAACTGCTTCGTTGAAGTTGAACTGCCGATAAAGTTAAGCCACCCAATCGATCACTATAGCGCAAGGTAGTACGTACTCCGTGGTTGAAGCCTGCATGGTAGGCTTTGGGGAATGTGATAACAAATTCGCCCGCTCGCTGGTTGCATGCATACACACGAACTCCAGCATCAGTGAGGCGTTTCGGATTCATCAGCGTCACGAGCTGGAATAGTAGATCCGGCTGTGCTTCAAAAAGATCTGGCGCTTCACTCTTGATGGCAGCCTCAAACTTCTCAGCATCATCGCCAGGAATGCCGTACCACGTCTTCGTTTCACCCCAATGCACTTGAGTGAAGATGAGTATATTCAAGATTAGAAGTCGAAAGCAAATTTACGCACTAAAGTTGATGCTATAGGTGTAATGATCCTATCACGGAAGTTCTATTAATGAATCTCATGAAATATGCTAAAATTGATTTACCTCGTTGTGCCAGCAAAACGTAGAAAAGACCATACCGACATATGTCCACGGAACAGTCATGCCAGAGATATCAGACTTGATATATCTTAAAAGAGAATCAGATACAATCGGCATGTTGTTCAAATTCCACGGATCTTTGGAAGCTGCCTCCAACGGATGGGTCTCCATAGTTGGCATAGCACTAATATTCATAATGAACACCAGTTAGCGGCGAGAAAATTCAGTGAGGCTTGAAACGAACCTTCCATGCGTGGTCGAGTGTACATCCGCCCCATACTCGATTTCGACTGTTTCGTGCGGAGACTGTACTAGACGCCAAAATTCGTTTTCTACGTCGGATTCAGAGACCAGTTTGTCACCGATAATATTGACTGTTGGATCATCTGGTTTGACGAAGGCAGATGCCGAGGATGAATGAGAGTCCCACCACATGCGGCGGAACGCAAGATCTCGAGCCTGGAAGCTTGAAAGACTGTGTTCTTCACCCTCATCAAACCCGAAATCACCGCCGGTACCAAACAAACAAGTATGGCAGAACCACTGGCCCTTTGGAATAGTTGCCAGCGGAGGATCGAGACAGAACATGTGGAAACCTGCAGGCGGGAAATAAGGGGGTAGGAAAATGAGATCGATAATTAGCTTACCACAATCGCAGCCATCACAAAGGAGCATTTCTTCGCCGCGGTTCTTCTTCTGACAAATTTCACAAGACTGCTATTTGGGTGTGAACCATAATTCCCGGTTGCCAAGCACAGAACACTTACCTCTTGGATGACCTTGTTCTCCTTCTTTTGATCGTGAAACATGGGAGATGGAATGATAGGAGACGGGAGTAGCGTGTTGACTTCCGAGGCACTGCGCATGGCTAAAGCGATAAAAAAGAGAGGGAAATCAGTATCGCACAAATTAGATGTGCTGTATACTGACGAGTTGATTGGGGGGATGTTCTAGCAGTGCGGCGAGGATGAGAGCTACCCGACCGGCTTGCGGTCGGGGTCTTATAATCATTTTCATCAGGCGGCTCCGATAGAGGGCTGGAAGATGCAGTTAGCGGGCTAGATGGAACACTGGAACTGTCTCGACGCGAAGTTCCTAAAGCAGTGTTTGAGAGACTTTGCATATCAGTATGAGTTTTGAGCTGAGGGTCTCGTGGCACTCCGGGTGACATGGATAGCGTTGGTGAATTTCGTACACGTTCGCAGAAATGTTCATATGGCAAGATTACCCGCGTATAGGAGTTCTTGATTTGCGTCGATAAGCCTGGGATGCCACGATACCCCAATAACGCTCCAAGGTCAGCCCACTTCTTGTTCTTCGTGACCTTTGGAAAAATTGGTGGATGTCAGACAACCTATAAATTGCGCGCTTACCGCGTCGTAACCACCTAACTTCTGGACTTCCTTCCGGAGAAGCCACAGATCGAGCGGCTTGTGATTAATAGTGGGAACGGACACACGTGGATTGCCTTGCTGTTTGTGGAAACGATAAAGCTGTTCCAAAAAATTTACTTTGGCTCTTGATGAAGCCTCGATGGAATTGAGGCGCTGCAATCGTGTCTTGAAACGAAATGTCTACGGAAATGAATTTTGGTAAGATTTACCGCCGAAATATCAAAGAAAAAATCTGTGGCATATTGATTTAGTCCACCTACCTCGGTATCGGTGACAAATGGCATTTTCCACCCGATTGGAGGAATAACTTTGCAAATTCCGTGTGTTCGTGCTTTGTCCGATATGGATCGGATGTAAGTCATGGGGTCTTTGAATTCATCCATTGTAGGACAAAAAACGGGACAGTCTTCCAATCCAAAAGGTCGGGGCGTTGGATGTGGTGGCACATCCCTGGGGCTGGCTGTTTTCACCGAAGACAAATCAAGCATGGGAGAAACAGGAATTGGATTTCGATCGGGTGAAAAATCATCAGTCATCTCTTGCATACTGATATCATCATTATCGAGTGAAGAGGCGTGACTTTGGAGGGCGGCTAGAGCATGGGTCTTTGATTTGCGAGGCGCGCGTTTTGGCGCACTTGTGGCCTGTTGTGATGTCCCAGGCTGTGCGGAATCCGAAGACTTTTCCTCCTCAGTGACGATAGGAATCGCACCTTCGACTGGTATTGAAAGGCAAGTAGTGAATGTGGCGGGTTGTTTATTGGAAAATTCAGTTGGGAGGGCGTCTGTAGAATGAGAAGCGCCCTGCCCTGGTGTTCGCGGGGACCGTCCTCTGCGAGAAGGTGTCCCCCGCGATGTCGATGGCGGTGGACTTGGTTGCATGTCCTGGCAGGTTTCTTGCGATAATTTTTGTTATCGTGGACCTGTGAAGGTATTGTGAGTGTAAGATGTCAAGCCTTGTTATACTTGCACTCCGACGGCCCTTGGATGTGTGGGAGCGGGCATTGAAATTGAGCACAGAGTATTATGGTGCGCTGCTGCTTCCGCGTGAGAAGAAATTCATGTTCGCGGAGTATATTCATCAATGCTTCCGCATATGAATTATCTATCGTTGTCCATCCTTGTATAAAAATGTGGGATAGAGTGATCAGACAAAATATCAACTATGAAATGGTAGCGTTCCCCGAATAAATACAAAGGATTAAACCACCTTGATACAAATGCGACAGAGCGACCTCTTCCTTACGAGATCGTCAGGTTACAACAAGGCTGATACAGAAGCCTTGAGAAGATTCCGTAAGCGGTAAATGCAGCGAAGATGCCCGTTCACTTGGTGGAATGTAAATGCTGCCGATCGCCAATAATAAGAACCGCTGATATCACAGCGGCATGGCGGTACATCAATGTACCATGATAATCAGTAAGTAGCTTGATCAGACTTTAGTTGGACGCAGGCCAAATATCAATAGAATAAGGGTGGGCATAGGGTCGAGTGCCCACCAACAGGATTCGTTATCTTCAGAATCATTCTCATCGGATATCCATATTTGCAAACTTGTGACCTACAAAAAGAAATGCAGCGTTCGCCACAGCACAAAGCACAGAAAAAAAAAACATGATCAACCCCCGGCGGGACTCGAACCCGCAACCTCCAGATCACCAAGGGGTAGAAGTCTGACGTCATAACCATTAGACAACGGGGGCGTGCTTACCATGCCTTCAATGAAATGCATAATCAGCATAGAAGGTCACCGGTCGGATAGACCCTAAATAACTCGGTGTCGATGTAATGACGAGTCGCTAAGAATGGACATGGAAGTGGAAAAAAAATGAATCATGATGTAGCACTCACATGAGTAAGAATAGCAATGCCTATCATTCCGAATGTCAAAAGATATTATTTCTTGGTATGCAGTAGATCGTTGCAACTGATGGATCATCATGAATCACCTGTATGAAGTGCCCAAGCACATAGACAGCCGACGCTTGAATGACCTTTAAAATGCTCTCTCTCGTGGATCGCGAAATTTCAGTCGCGAGGCATTTCCTCCGCCCAAAACAGCTAGGGTGGAAAGATAATTTAAGCTCAATTCCCGTTTATCTGTCATAATTTGATAATGAACCAAGAAACAAATTTAGCAGGCGATTCATCGAACTATGCGATCCGAAACAGATGCAGACCTTTGGAGATTAGATCTGGCAGCAGCCTTTGGGATAGCGGGGGATGGAGGATGTATAAATAAATCGGAAACCTCGACGATTCTTATAAGTAGTCATATGACTCACTTGTTCTTATCGGCCATTGAAAAACAGCCAGCAGAAGCTCTCAAAACGCATTTGCAACCTGGCTGTTGAACTAATGTTTTGATACGGTGTCGATCACCGTGACATCCGTCTACTTCCCTGATCGTCAACATTTCATCGATGGTAAAACTGCGCTGCAAGATACTCACATGGTTCACGAAAGAAGATAGCCAGGTCTGAAGAAGTTCCGAAGCGATGATAACATGACAAATGCCAGGGTTGGGCTGGGATTGCGTGTATGTAGCCTTCTTGTCTATTTATGATTTCATCTCGATCAATCATCAATCGAACCTCGCACTAGGAGGGACTGCATAAAAGTTTCGGGAAATTCTTGACTCTTATGTTGAGAATACATTTCCTCGGACTCCCGTAAGTCTCGAAGATATCCTCAAAACCTCGTGGTGCAACACTCTGCCGGTCCGATGTAATCGTCGAGCCGTCGTTGCTCCATTACTCGGCTGGTAAGCTGCTTCGCGAGATATTCAATCTGCGTCCCAATATAAGCCACCCATAAGACATCGAACGTGCGGGTCTTGGTATGGCGTGGTTGCTGATTCTTGAACCAACTTGTTATCGAACCAGATCGCCCCTTGACAAGCTAATACACCGGATACGATGGATCCTTCAAGGGCACAATTGACGGTGAGATATCCACGTGGTTCCGTGCAGACTCGTATTTTGAAAATGATTCTATGAAGACCAATAGGATAGCTGGCAGGAGAGCTCGATGGGCTCTAGATACGACACATTCGGATGATAGCAGTATATCGAGTGACACGATGTCATCATCCGAGCATGGGAAGAGTCGCTGGCTTCAACTATTTCGTTCGTTGTTGTGTTTTAAAAAAAAATCACTGCCGATGACGCAGGTGTGTAAGGTTATCTTCAGATAGGTTTGGTCGTGATTGCTAATGTTCAGTTGCCAGATCAACAGGAACGTTCGTGATGCGCCAATGAGGTAGATGGTGATCGAGGGATCACATAGCCAGAGGATTATATTCCGGGTGAAGTCAATCTGGTCAATCAAAAGTCGACGGACATTTCCAAGTGGGGAAGAATGTTACATCGCCCAAATGTTAGTTATATGGGATAATACATGACTAACGTTTCTGATTTCGGTTAACAATTGAGGCAAGACCCCAGTGTTAAAAAATGCGCTTCCATATGGTGGTGAAGCAGCAGAGAGCAGCAGCAGCAGCAGCATGATGAGCATTGATTATACTCGAGGTTTCGAAAGTTGATATCGAGTCAAGTGGCAATATTGCCGAGACGAATAAAATATGATAGGTGTCAGAGTATTCGGAGTCTTCCGTGCTTCTTTCCATGTTTGTTTCGGGGTCATACGTACATTGAGGTTCGTCCTCCAAGTTGGCTTGCAGCTTTCCGTACTTAATTGACATCCTCCTGTCAGTATAAATTATGGTGAAACCATCTTGTTATGAAGTATAATTCTATTGTTCTAACGCCTTCATTCCCATAGGTTGTGTGTCAATATTTTCTACGCGGACAGTGCAGATATGGAAAGGAGTGCAGAAACGAGCATCCAGTTGACCAACAGAGACAAGGGGGGTTCGGGAGTAGGTTTTCTTCTTAAATACCCTCACTAATCGCCAGATTGCTTATTTATGCCTTCAGATCAATCTTGGACTGCAAGCTCGTCTAATACCACCAATGCGAATGCGTCAAAGCCAGTTGTTCCATTCACGTGCGCTATTTCTTCGGTGCCACATCGCACAACAGACTCATTATCCGCTATTTCAATAATTTCTCGCCGTGCGTAGACTTGATACTGTAACAAAAGATCTAACGCCGCAGCAAGATAAGCCTTTATGGCCTCTCTCTTCGTATGGTGCTGCAAAATACGAACCGATAATTGTTGGCAGTTTGGATGAATCCTTCGAGGAACTACGTTTTAAAGCCTTCAGTGCAGTCAAAGACGGAACCATCAACGACTATGTGTGCAATTCCTCACTTCAGATCATCCTGCCAGGACTCAACGATATTCCACAGATGAAATACGAAACCGAGAGGACTGCTGCAGCTGATCAAACATACGCAAATGCTCTTGCAAATGTTCAGCAGCTTTATGATCAAGCTGTGAAACAGAGTCCCAATAACCAAGCACCCATTCCTTCCGTCTTTGGTAGCACATCAAGCTCTACACCTTTTAACGCGCCCGCTTCATCCTTTGGGAATGGCGGGGGTTCGGTGTTCGGTTCTGGGTCAACCTCTGCGTTTGGTAAGCCCGCGTTTGGTCAGCCTGCCTTCGGGCAGACCGCGTTCGGCTCTTCCGCACCATCTATATCGGTCTTCGGACAGTCCTCGCAACCAACGTCTGTGTTTGGTCAGCCCACTCAATCGACGTCTGCATTCGGTCAAAGCACGCCATCGTCGTCACCATTTGGTCAGCTCCCGCAATCTTCAGCGCAAACGGCTTCGGCGTTTGGCCAGCCTTCACAAGCGCCATCAGCGTTTGGTCAACCGTCGCAAACCCCCTCCGCTTTTGGTCAGCCTTCGCAGCATACCTCAGCATTTGGCCAGCCAGTGGCATCAGTATCCGGCTTCGGTCAACCTCCCCAATCAACGTTTGGTCAGTCGTCCCTCATAAAGCCTGCATCTGGGGCTTTTGGCTCGACACCCACCGCTGGCGCGTTCGCCAGTGCCGCGTCATCCAATCCCAGTGCTCTTGGCGGTGGCGCCTTTTCGGCATTCGCATCACAACCTTCTGGGCTCGCTTCTGCAGCTGCTGCCGTCAATAATAACGCCCAGCCTATGTCCGCGCCTTCGACCAATGGTGGGTCGGTATTTGGGCAACCTGCATTTGGCCAGTCGGCGTTCGGGTCACAGGCAATTTCACCAGTTGCTCCGGTATCAGCCGTAATGGAAACTGCCCCGTCATCTGCATTTGATAGTGGCGCTCCCTCAGCATTCGGAACTTCAGCTCCAGTGTCTGCGTTTGGTGCCCCCGCGTCAGGTTCCGCATTTGGGAGTGGCCCAGTATCAGCTTTCACCGCTTCCAATTCGCCAGTATCAGCGTTCGGAAACCCGGCACAATCGAATTCGATCCCAGCTTCAAGTAAACCATCGAATTCTACCCCAGATTTCGCTCTTGCAAAGACGAGATTCCGTGCAAGACCAGATGCGGACCGATATCTGGCTCTCCTTCCGACTAATTACGCGGATATCATACCAGCTGATGCAAAGGCTGCGTTCCAGAGTGAAAAGTTCGAGTGGGGAAAGATCCCGGAATGGGTACCACCTAAAGAAGTGCGATGAGGTTACAGCCATTCCCTCGAACCCTTGGAGATATAAGAGATTGAAATTTCCCCACCCAACCCACCCCATAAATTAATACATGTATCATCATAAACACTTTGTATAGTTCGCAGACACCGGGAAGATCTAAATAAGGCAGGTGTAGTATTGATTAGATGGCAGATCGAACTTGTCCTGCGCCATCGATGCTTTCACCGATACATATATGGGGCATTCGAATTCCAAATGACACCAAACTTGACGCTTGACCCCATATAAACCCATACAAACCTGTAGATTGGCCAGATCATCCTTGATCCAGTCTTGTACGTTTACCAATACCATGGCCGTAGAGCCATCGTCGTCGAACACTATTCAAGTCCAATCTCGAGATGTCAGATTCCCTCCTTTTCCTCTGCCTCCGGATGGCGTGACCATCATTCCGTTCAAAGATTTCAAACCCAACGGGATACAGCTGTTCGCACAAACCGGAGAAGAGGAGGATGTGGAGCTTGATGGTCTTGGGATACCTACTGTTGAATTACGTGTGAAGCACGAAACGGATGATCCAAAAAGCAACGGTAGAAAAAGGCGAAAGAAGAAGAAGGTTCCTGCTGAGCCAGGAAAGAAGATACCGTGGTATGAGGAATGGGAGGAAGGTGAACATCTGAGAATCGCGAAGAGTGTATATGATCGGTACGCGCCCCCAACAGTTACAACGACGATGGGAGTTAATATCCGGCGATGCAGGTCATTCTCTCGTATCGATCGGTTTTTCCAAGCTTCGACAGACTTCAAAACTGGTCGGAAATGGCCTAATATTACCTATGGTCTCAATATTCTATGGGATGAGGTGCGTGTATCAAGATCCCTCACAGCTTGATTGCCATTCACCATCACTTGGTTTAGTTTCGGTTATTTGTCGGTCTCATTTCCACACAGCCCAAGTTTCGAAAGCCAAACAAACATCCGCAGGATAGCTTTGCCGTTCCGCTACTCGATGTATCTGATGATGAGAAGGCACCCGCGCTGGATTCTACTGCCGATAATATTGGTGCAAGCCGGCCTTCGGAATCAAAAAAGCGACGTCGAGGAAACCTCGATCTTGCTCCGGATTTTGATGACGATGATGATGAGCCTGATGATCTTGTCGACATGCAAAATTTAGGACCAGAGACTGAAGTAGAACAAGAGGAAAAGTTGAACAGTTTTTTGGATGATCCAGAGACCTCCATCAAAATCTTCCTCTCTTCATATATGCGCGAAAAGGGACTGGTATGGCGCGTACTCTTTTAATCCATCGAGTTGGTTTCTGTTTCTGACAGGGACTTCAGGTCCGAAAAGAATCTAGATAACACCCCACGTCTCCTTGAATTTTTTATAAATTTCGTGCTAAGGAACCGAGTTCTTCCTGAATCCTCGCACGAGCAAAAGCTTCGGAAAGCACTCGAGGTTGTTGAACTTGCAAAGGCAGAACTCCCTTCAACCTTCAAGATCGGCCAGACCTTGCCCGATGCTTTCAGCATGGCTTGTTTGGCTTGCTGGGGTAAAAAGGCCGGACTTAATACCTGGCAAGCTTTCGAAGTAGACGCTACTCTTCAGCGCTCAGGTTTGCGCCATTTTGAAGCCCATTTCTTTCTTCTTAACGAACTCTTCCATTCCAATAGGTGAAGATAACATGGATGTAACTCCTGGCAACACCGATGCTGCTCACGATACGAATAGCGGTTGGGGCAATACCGCTGATAGCGGCTGGGCTTCTGCAGACGCAGATCCCTCGGCAGGTTGGGGATCAGGTGGAGATATTTCATGGAATGACGATCCCGGGGATGATGGGAGTGCAACTACACCCGCACTTGTATCTGAATCCATCCAGGCTTCTTGGGACGCGCCTACCACTCATTCACTTCTCACTTTTCTTGGACCAACCCTGCTTCCCCTGACGCATGCGACAGGAATTGTTGAATCTTCCACTCGACGAATCAAAGCCATCTTCCCTATCCCGGAAACTCTTCCATCCTCTGGGAAGGCTATTGTCTCGGAGCCGAATCCCGAGGTGGTCGAAGAGGAGTTCGATCGCATGTTTGCGAAGGTTGTCCTCACTCCATGGGTTACAGCTCCGAAGGATAACGATGATGGGGACATCACTTCACCGACGATTATGCGAACTTCACGAGGGGCTGTAGTTGTCCCCGAGACTGAAACTGCAGGTGAAGTTAATTCTGAACGCAAGCCTCACGATCCGTATAAGGACGATATCGTTCTCCTCGTGGAACCATCTGTGCTTGAGAAGATGCGTCCAGGCATGGGTATAAGCGCCTTTTGGATTCAAATTGTCCGCCAAGAGAGCTTAGCCGATAACTCTTCTTCTGGAAATGGGGTCAAGACGAAGAAAAAGAAGAAAGGAAAGAAAGGGGCTAATGAGGAGTTGAAAGGTAATTACTGGTACATGGAGGATCTTTCCAGCGTTTTCCCGAGCTTTTTCACCGCCAATGAAAAAGAGGTTTAGTGCCTTTTTGAGGGGTATATCTATATGCACAACCTTTAGCTATTAACTGCGTCACAAACAGTGGAATACATGAATGTCATTATGGTTAGGTATCTGAAAACTGCCGTGTATCGCGGTTCAAGTATCGTTGGGCCATCCTGAGGAGCATCATCCCTCCAATCAGACCATTCACGGCATCATATACACTGTATGCCTGGCGTGCACCAACGAAGAACGACACCAAAGCAACAGCGAGAAAACCCCATTGCGCTGATGGTGATACTGTTTTTAATCTATACCCAGGAAATTTGTTATCATCTCATCAGCAGCGGATTTATGCAACAATCAGACAGCTCACCTGCTCGACTGCCACACAACCGCGCGACCACCTTGGCTAGCATAATCGACGAGTATTAAGAAAGGTGCAACCTTTAAAACGTTATGATCTCCATTGAAAGGTGCCGTGAATCCTGCTGTCAACATTGTTCGCACCCATACTACAAGAACAGGCGCAGTGAAAGGCAATAACCACGTCATCAGGAGGAGGATATGCGTGTTCTGGTGGTATCTATCCATCGACACGGATCGATTATCAATATCGGAGAGTTGCACAGGTTCAGCGAGTATGTCACTTGCTTCGCGATTACTGCTTCCTTCCTCGGATCGGACTGCGTCTGTGGACCGGTTGAGCAGTGGGATCGATAGGACAGGGGTGCCTGAAACAGTCGGTGACACTCCTGGATAGGATTGTGTTCGAGTATCTGATATACAGGTTTGGAAGTGTAGAACCCAGCACCCGAGGAATGCGACCTGCCAAGGTACCAACATAAATATGAGGACAAGAATGACAAGCATCGACGCGATTGTGCCTCGACGGTATCGAAGATCTTGATGACGTTTACTGAAAAGCATTTAGTTGATCGTGGGACTGCCATTAAAAACTATATCGGCGTACCCGCGTGCCGTTAATTTAGATATCTTTGCGAGGGTCCAGAGTGATGCGGTGAGAAGCCACCAACTAACGCAGACAAGACCAGTTGCTCCAAGTAGTAATATGGGAGCTATAGCACTCAATATCGTTTCACCTTTAATCCCGAGGTAATAATTTGGTCCAAAGGGGATGAATGCAAGAAAAAGAGACAACGGAAGCATTTTTGGGAGTGTTTGGGTCATAAATGAGAACAGTGACTGTTCGACATCGGGGATCTTGCCTATTTCTGTGGCGTTAGTCTATTCTGACGCATGAAACAACTGAACAAGCTTGCCTTGCGTGCTGTCCCCCCAAGCATGTAACATTACCAGTGCTACGATGCCCACGCTCCAGCTCACCAGTGTCGTCGGATACCGTGACCCAATTCTCCCTATCGTTGCCCACCAATCCACATCTAAAGTTATCTTTTCAACATTGCATTCAGCGGTGGACTCGTATATCGTAAAGTCCACACCCCGTGGAGGGTCTTCTTGGCCAGCTGAGACATACGGAGCCGAGTTATGCGTGTGGAGAGAAACAGACCGCAGATGGCGAAGAGGGAAATAATGTGTCTCGGCGTGAGAGGATGTGTGCATGAGCAGTGGAGCGAGCAAGGATCCTGAAGGTTCTATTAATCGCATGATAATGTGTATGTTCAGATAATATACCTTCACAAGATGATATGGGATCCATTTGGCTGGGCGTCAACTTGTACACGAATAGAGTATGGGACATCAAGTTGGGGAAATTTATCCTTGTGCGAAACGAACTTTGCCTTTCATCAGACAGTCCCACCGATGCTCCCCAAAGCATTAAATCTCAAAAAAGCCATTAGATATAAATCAGCATCATTATCCGATCCACCCACCAAATATACTTGCATTGTTGACAATGGTAGATTCGTCATCAAAACCTCCTACAATACCACCATTTGCGTCAGCGCTTTCCACCACAACGCCGACGAAAGTAGCTTGAGCAGACATAGGCCCATCTGGAACAATCCCCTCGAATAACACCACTCCCTCACTCTCGTCTGAACCTTCGTTTGGCACCGGGAACGGCTTGTTGTGAATCGGACTGGGAAGAAGATGTAATTTCGTCGGAGCCAGCGGGGTACACGAATAGTCTCGATGCGCTATGTCGGGTTCATGGGGATTGGGTACACAAAATTTGACCGAGGCGCGAAGAAGGGATGTGGTTTGAGGAGATATAGGAGAGATGGAGCCTTGAGAAACATACAATACGAATTGGCGCTTGGTCGATATGGGAAGAAGATACGTTCGTGGTCCTGTGGGATTTTTCAGAACGAGGTGGGTGTTCTCTGGTAATGTTTCGTAAGCTGAATCAAGATGGATTGTTCGATCATCGGAGGGATCAACGGCTGGAAGAGGGGTATGATCGTCTCTCAACCATCGATCGAGTACCACAGCTCGTTCAGAATCAGTCTTGGCAAGTCCAAGTTCGAGGGCAGCACGCGCAATGCGCCAGCGCACCTGGTGGCACCACACCATTTCAAGATGACCAACGCCTGTCCAAGCACCCTCTAATGCAGATGTGAGGACTGTTTTTCGGTAGATATCTGAGCGATTGGCGTTTTCCTCATCCTTGCTCGTGTGAGAAGATAGGAAGCATGATTCAGAAGGAATCATCGCGTCAGTGGCCCCGCCACAGATCGATAATATAGGTGTATGGTCCTCTCGAAGGAGCTCGTCGTTGCGGTCGTAAATTTCATCTATGCGCGCGTCAAATCGTGCCGGGGGGAGCATGTGTGGAGTTGACATCGTGATAAGGGCAGATATATGCTCTGAGGGCAGGAGGGCAGTTCCGACGATCCCACCCATAGAATGCCCCATGACTATTATGTGCGTGTTTGGGGGGTAGTGGGAAAGGATATAAGATATTGCAGCGGAAGTGTACGAAATTTGAGAGTCGAGTGTTGGTCCATGAAATGCAGAGAGATCTTCGTTGAATTCGACTTTGAAAGAAAGTGGTCAGTAATGGGATTCATTTGAAGAAGATATTAGAATTTGGCATCTCCTGACCAACCGATACTCACCAGCAAAGAAATCTAAAGGTCTTACTCCGCGTCCTTGAAACTCGTCTGATATCACAAATGGAGAAGCAAAGTATTGCCTTGAAGCAGACGATGCAATGGACCGCACTTGATGTGATGAGCCAGCGTTTCCTGGTATGAACAATACTGGCACGCCGTGGGCCTACGATTGAAAGCGTGTGCGAAAGGGAGGAAACCATTCAATATCTCAGCCATGAAATGATCATTGCAGAAACATGTCGGGAACAACATTCTCACCTGGTTTGGCTCCCAGCCCACCTCTCTGTACAACCACAGCGAGTATCTATTTGCCAGTGGGGTCCAAGAGGAGTTAAATTCGACCTGTAGTATATAAGATGGGGACATCCATGACATTCGACATCCTTGGGGTGATAGTGTGTTGTAAATGTCGAGCACTGCTCTGGAGAATGTATAAACGAGTACCAGAGAAGTCAAGCTCAATATTGCTGGCAGCGAAAGGTAGCTGTTCATGATAGCCAAGTTGTCAGCATGCCCAGTCTAATATCCTTGAGGACCGAGTTAAGGTATGGGTGGATTCTGTGTTACAGAAACCGAAAGGTATTGTTAGAGTTGAATCTGCAAATAAGCTGAGTCTGGACTCTGGAGTACGCGTTTACTAGACGCCACCGATCCAAGTCACCTGTTCATAAGTACAAAATAAGCAAGTTCCGCATTCGTACGTTGAATACTTAGCTTCACTGGGCTGGCTCTCCGAGTCCATCCTAGCATCTAATATCTCCTAAGGATGCTCTGAAATCATGGCAAGCAGGTCGCAATAAAGCTGAGTCGATCATCCATCGAGACATGGCTGAATCACTAGTACTATAGTCTATAGTACCGTACAGACCCGGAAACAGTGGCTGCAAGTAAAGATCGCGTCTACCACTTAGTACTTAGCAGTGGGGCTTAACACTTGTTCGATACACAGATTCTTGCATTCCAGCGGCTGAAAAATAAATAATAATATGATTTGATGAAAATGCGGACTTCGTAACGGTAATACTCTAATTGTATGATAAGCTGAGCATGTACTTATCACTATGGAATCTCTATAGGACCCCCTACATAAGTAGGTGTGAAGCAAACTTTATGCGAAGCGGCTTTCCTGATTCCGGATGGTACGGTCCCCACGTTCTGGCTTACACCAGTATAGGTGGGGCCTACGGAAATCCGATTCGATTAGTTCGATGATAAAGACAAATGGCAAAAAATGACAGAAATAATAGCCATAGAACCAAATCATTTGACTGGCGCACAAAAATAGAAAGACGAAAGAAGCCGCATAAAAATGCGAAGCGTAGAAAACGGCACCGTGAAAACCACGAATTCAACGGCGGAACAAAGTGTATTTGCTAAGGAACCAATCATCAAATTGGCTGACACTCACGCAATGCACCAGTACAATTCGACCCAGAGAAAAAGCTCGTCACGACTTTGACCTTCTTCGGGAGATTCGTCGTCATCTTGAACGAGCGCAGATGTCCGGCAACTGAGCTTTTATGCTTCCCGCATGGCCCGCACGGTAAGAGGTCAGCGTGATGAGGGTCTGACTGGCCCGTCAGGTGATCGCCGGACGCGACAGTCATCTCGTACTTCGCCGTGCGAGATCCACTGGCGGAAACGAAGGAGAATGAAAGCGCGAGGATGAGGAAGATTGTAAGGGGGAGGGCGGACTTGAAAACCACGCGGGAGTTGAAAAGCATGGCGTGGAAGTGATATGGATGGTTGGGGTGAGTTGATATGATATGGTGTTAACAAAGAAGAAAACCAAAGTGGACGGTTAACAGTGAAGGAGTAAAAGTTTAATGGCTAATTCAAGTTGAGCATTAGTGCTGGCTGTGAATCAGCCAAAAAAATAGTGCTCACCGGTAACAAAGGTGAGCGAAAATGTGGGTTCAGTATAGCTGATGCAAATCGCTTGTGATATACGCCAACGATTGTTGTCATTCACGTACCGTTATGACCTGGCTTTTATACCAGCACTGTAGTTCTTGGTTGCGTCATCGAGAAACGGGAGACTTCCGAGATCCTGACATGGAATCCACACGGAAATTTCTTCCGATTACCTGCTCATCCGAAAGACGGTAAGAAATTTCTGTTAAGATGGCAACATGAAGATAGATAAAGACTTAGATGAATAGCACCATGCGTACTAAGACCAATGACCGAAAGTATACTTCCACTTCCGGAGACGGTGTGGGGAGCTATCTAGGCCGTAAAAGGATGGTTGAGCACAAAGTTCAAGCTACGAGGCGTACTGCGTCGGTTAAAAACATGAAACCCAGCCCAAATCTCCAACGCGAACGAATTAAATGCACAGAAAAGAATCCACCCCCACAACCGCTAAGCCCGCGAGAAAAAAACCGCGAAATCCGCAAGAAAAAAATCTTGGGTCCAAGAGAGAGGAAACTATGAACCCACGACCAAAGAACCCATAAATCCATAAGTCACAGCGCGTGAATCTATAAGTCAAATCACGGGGTATTTGTAGAGGTACGGAGATGGAGATGAAATAAAGAACGCAAATAAAAATGCACTCACTAACTGCCACACCTTCGCCGACTGCCATGTTTGGCTAGTCTCCCGCAGGCAGCCCAAATAGAAGGAGGACGGTCGTTCCTTCTGCATAATATGTCTGGCACATGCAAGGCCAGGATGGTTCCCTTTTGTTGACTTGTTCCCTTACTTGACTCTTGCCGACTCAGGAATATGCTTCCCATTTGTTGGCTTGCCAGTGGGCGCATGCTTCCCGATCGTTGACTCGGGTGGATGCTCCTCGCAATAACGATTTAGAACCAGAACATATGACGCGTGACGTGATCCTGCAAATCGAAGATATGATATAGCCAAGATACTCTATCGTTGAAATTTTACCATCATAATGCGTTTACCATGTGTGCTGATTCTTCTATGACAACCGCGTCATATCTTGTCTGACACCAGTTGTTCTCGGGCCCGAGCGCCAGCGAATATTGGTGCATTGGAAGTTGAACAGGCTCGAAGAAGTGCTACGAAGAATCGGAAGATGCTGTGGGCCAACGACCAAATATAGATTGGGGTGCTTTCCAGCACTGCCACTTCCAACATCCTCAAGTTCTTGCTGTGACACGGTGTGGTGCAACGCAGGGTGAATAACCTCTACAAAATAAACTAGAAAAGCCACGATTATTAGGCCGACCTAATGGACTAACGAGTTCCCCACAAACATGCGCCTAAAACATGTCGCACACGACCCAGATAGTATCCACAACAAGGGATTGTTTTACGGTTTCTAATTTATTACATCTCGTCCTCCACATCATAGATATTAGTTGGTTAAGCATCGTCCCGTAAATAAACAGCTACCCCTCGGAATTCCTCCTGCGGCACTGGCTCACCACTATAGACTAATGTCAAACTAAGCTGGACGATATACGAACAGTCCCACCGAGGTCTGAGATCTGAGGCCTGAGGCTTGAGTTTCGTTCGAATTCCACCCAACGGTAAATTATTATTAGAGAAATAATAATTGATCATTAGAGTGTATTTGCACCTCAATTCATATTGGCCAAGAAAGGAAAAAATATTGGAATGGAGCGCTCCCATTGGCTGAGCGCCCAATATATATTGAGGTGCAAATACACTCTATTGATCCATTACCACCATTCCTTTGCATTCAAACTCGGACTCCTACCCCCGTACTACACACTCATATGTATATGAACTCCCTCGGCATTCGGACTCACAAGATAATTGACCCTGAATTGAGCTAACTGCGGACTACGGTTGGAGTCTATCTTCAAGGCCTTGTTGTTCCTGACGTCTGCAAGACTTCTGTCTCACCGCCAACAATGAGCGCCAGCGGTAAAAGGAAAAGGGAACAGGGTGATAAATTGTCGGAAAGTCAGTGCTGCTCCAGTCGCGGATATCGCATCTCCACTCACATCCTTTGTTACAACTCCTCCAGGTTCTCTAAACCCTAAGCACCCAAAGACCGCTTCTCAAACCGCCATAGCATCGTCAGCGAATGTACGCAGTAACTCTGAATCCTCCCAAAAGGACAACGATGTCAACGCGCCAGTCAATACGTCACCCCCCGAGTCGCCAGAATTTTGGCAACTGCTGGATTTCTCGACATTAGTTTCTGAAGACGAAATCTCCGCCCGTTTTGACGTGGTTGCAAACGCTCTCTTAAATGATTTCTATATCACAATCATTAACGGGTCCACGGAAACGGAGTACGAGATTCTCGAGCTGGAGTTTTATTTCCAGAAGTCGGGCTGTCATGAGGATCCTTTTACGCATGGAAGCGAAGAGCAAGAACGGAGCGGCCAATGGTATGCACTCGTTCTCACTATCATTATCTCCGTCGCCAGACTGGCTAATTCACTACTAGGTATTTCCATCGCGCACCAAAACGCGCAGGGTCCCAGCCTGCCCTTACCGCGACTGTAACTGGCGGCTATAGAGGTGGAACCAGAAAAGGGATGGATCTCACACTTGGCGGACCAGTGAGCTCGAAGTACTTTGGGAATGGGAATAATTCATCCCAGTCGACGTCCGCTGTGCTCAGAGGCGGAGCCCTTCTGCGTTCTCTTCGACGCCGATCAGACAGCAAGGTGATTTCTGGCCCATCTCTCCTCGTGGACGAAGTTCTACGTGCAAGCGGCACTTCAGCTCTTAATGATCTCGTCTCATCAAAGTGGAATGGCGATATATCAGCCCTTAGGCCAACGACACACGAACGTGCTATACGGATGTTCTTGCATGCACGGCCAACCGCTTCCTCAGCGAATAAATCACGAGTTTTCTGTTCTCCGCGCATCGGTTTGGATCTCTCAAACCCGGAGACGACCACATCACCGACACATCCAAGAGTCAAATATGTAGGAAAACCTTATCGTTACTTCACGCACCCGCATCTCCTTACTGCGAATGGTCGCACCCAAACATTCCTCGGGACCTATCTCGAGTCAGAACACCTGGAAAACGAGAGCGAGCTGAAGAAAACCTTGTGTTCACTGACAGGTATCAAGGAGCAAACTATTGCTAAATATCTATCAGACTATCGTTTTGGTTATGACGAAGGAGATCTGAGCGATTTCGTTGGTTCTGTTGGCAAAGGTGTTTGTGCGTCTGCGTCTGCGTATCTGAAGATGATGGGCACGCTGAAGAGAGTCATAAACGAAATCAATTGATTCAATATCAGATTCTTTGCCACTCCTATAGTGCAACCTACTCGTATTCCCTTGGGAATGTTTGCGATCTAAATTATAAAATCAAAGCCAGATATCCATCCGGTCTGTGATCAAATCGTCTTAATTTTCAAGAGGACAACCAATATGCCCTATGATAAATACGCCACATACATAATATGCTCGTGTTGTAAGTTTTGAAGGATACTTATGCAAATATATTCATCCTCGGGGTACATCAGTGAATAAGTTCACTATCTTCTTCTCTGAGGTACCTCAATGATGAATTGATCAACTTGAATCCGGGCTGAGAAGAAACGTCGGGGGGTCTTCAATCACACCATCGGTATCATCAAGATCGTCCTCTCGAGCGTGCTGGGCCAGCGAATTGGCGAAAATGACCCCTGATAGTTAATGTAGAGTTTGGTGCAGGTTGCACATATCGCAATATTGCATCGCGTGAAGGGTCTACTGATGATTGTTTAGTAACAATCCATATCCGTGGTTTGTGATTCATTTGCTTGCTTTAGGACGAATCAACTTGAGGGTGCCTAAAATAATTGCGTTGATACGCCCCATAGAGAGCGTAGCGAATTTAGAAACGTCCATTGTCCGAATCATCGCCAAAAATGCACGCACCAAAAAGCCGCACTCGGGGGGAGATAGAAAGACACAAGGAAGCTGAACGGATGAATGTGTGGTCATATATAAGCCCGGGGATGGGCCGACGGCTGGGAGAAGGAGGCAAGAGGGGGGAAACCGTTGCTGCCAACATGCATGGTTATCCCGCTGGTTTATATACTGACTCGGATACTATTCCAGCCGGCTATCTATGAACAGACTATGCCATCAGACTTCAGCATTCCTATAAACAATGACGTGTGACGATATTGGAAGGATTCCAAACCTCATGCTTATCATGGTATCAGCTAGGCTAGCGTGACGGGCGGGAACCAATCAACAAAGGCGCGAGATTTTCGAGATACAATGCTTCATGTTACAAATCAGTGGTACTATCCGACGGACCGAGTCGTCTTGCTCGTCCTCAGATCTTGGATTCTGATTCGTAAATCAAAGGATCTGAGATGATTTTGTGACTTTCAAAGCGATGGCCTTGGCTCGCTATCGGCAACAAAATTCAGACCCAGAGGGAGCTGGCGTCACAAGCGCGCGCCGCGCGTCGAATCTGTGTGTGATGAGGAATTTCATTATGCGGCGCGTTCAATAACGCATACATGATACGTCGATCGCGCGGAATTCCATTCGTAGCAACACGATCACGTCCGGTCGGCGGTAGCTACGAACAGAAGTTCAGTATTCTGACATGCTTAACACCAAATGTACACGAAATATTCCCACCTCTAAGCCAAGCAAAAATCAAGAGAAAGTCATCGTGAATTCGGCAGCCAGAAAGGTGAAAAAGCGAGCTCAGTGTATGTGATGGGTAGCATGATATACATAATGCATGTCTTTGTCTTCGCTGTCGGGATAACAGTCATTATATGTTTCAAAGAGATCGCGTTTCCAGGCGAGGTGGAGCCGGCTACCTGCAACTTGCTGGCTAATCAGGACATGCATGTTCAGTTGAGCAGACCATGTTGCCGAAGCCTATCGGCGCTCTAAGAACAAATTCTTCAAAGCACCATAATTAAAGTAGTGTCTATGCCTTTGAATCCGACATAACTGCATGCACTGGAATTCAGAAGAAGAAAAAAACGATCTGAAGAAGATACTGACCTGTGCATAGTGAGTGATGTGACAATATTGCCACTGAAAGCAATGATCTTGTTTGTTCAACAATGAAAAAGAATAAAATAAAAAGAACTGACCACCGCAGGGGTCGAACCTGCAATCTCCTGATGATTACGTAAGCGGAAATTCTCACGCTCCAATCGTAGTCAGACGCGATGCCATTTCGCCAGGCGGCCGATGATATAAAAGCCTAAGAGGGATATACAAATATCTACCTGTTGAATTGAGTCAGGAAAGGATTTACTTTGTTCATCAAGGTCACTCACTCCCCATAATTGTGGCTGATGTACCCATACTTTATCGCGTATGGGAAAGTAGCCAAACAAACAAAGAGCCGAAATGCCGTTCGAGGACCTCAACAACACCCTCCTTCAGCCAGTTTTTCCTTCGTTGAAGGATCCGGTGGGTACTAGTAGGCTACAGAGGTGTCGAACCAACTACATGTAGTATATTAGTTTCCATT
Organism: Hygrophoropsis aurantiaca; assembly: GCA_021014935.1. Lineage (NCBI taxonomy): Eukaryota > Fungi > Basidiomycota > Agaricomycetes > Boletales > Hygrophoropsidaceae > Hygrophoropsis > Hygrophoropsis aurantiaca. Next base: position 28,593 of record MU267897.1, read on the forward strand.
GGACTAGAATGTGGGGCAAATGTTGACATTTCTATATTCCAATAGCATGGAGCTCATAAATGAAATTTCTGTACTGGTGGGCGAGATTCACCC
>MU267898.1:0-28656 GCA_021014935.1 Hygrophoropsis aurantiaca
CGCTTTTCTACGGATCCAAAAGGGTTGAAAGCTTTTGGTAAGGTTCCTATATCTCATTCGTTGTCAATGATGAGGTTAATAGTGGTTTGGAGTCTGGGTCCTATTCATCACAGAACTCCTCGTTAGCGGTTTCACCTTGCATGGGTTCTGGGTGGGCGCAACATTTCATTCCCTCGTGGATATCATTGGCGCATTGTCGACTGCATCAGGAGCCGTTCCTGAAGTTTTATGGTCTCTCCAAGCATTAGCTTGTTTTACTGGGTTTGGTATGCGAAAAAAAAAACCCATCGCGCACAAAACAGTTATTAATATTATGTTGACAGTTTCGTTTATCACGCACGGATTCTTCTGCTGGAGAATATGGTGTTTAAAGCGGTCCTGCCTCGTCCCTACACTTGTCATGATGGTGCGCTGCGAGTCAGATACTCATCCAACCCGAACGCGACTTATCATATTAATATGGCCTTAAGGTTTCTCTTTTCCAGTTTTCTATGGTTACATACGGAGGTATAATGGTGTGTTACAAATGACTATTGGTGTGTGCGATTTAAGCATACGTATCTCCAGCATGGTCTTTGCCCCACCCTTACTGTCAAGACAGCATCAGCTCAGTATGTATATAACGTTTACTCAGATTTTGAATTTTTCATACCGGTATGTTTCAGCTGTCAGGGTGTCAGGGCCAACTCAAATATGATTGTCTTAATAGATCTGGCTTGGCGGAAGCTTAGTCTGTGATACCATTATCACAGTCTATATGACAATCATTGTGCGTTGAAATTATCGAGTCATTTATTCATAATCTTATGATTCTACCTTTAGCTGCGCCAAGAGGGAGCAAAATCATCCTTCCAGTCGACAAAATCGTTAACTACAAAGCTCATAAAACTTGCCATTGAAACGGGCCTTGTCACTACGCTGGCTGCCGTGATAGAACTGATACTGGCGACGGCCATGAGCCAAACTGTTTGGCATCTCGCAATGTGGGTATCGGTGTGATTATGATTTGTCTTTAATGGTATCGGGTTAATTTTTGTCCACAGTTTCTACACGATTTCGAAGCTGTAAGCAGAATTCATGCACATATGCACGACCGAGCGATCGACTGACATGTGTAATGCTAGTTATGCTAACTGCGTGCTCGCCAACCTCAACTCAAGGAAAAGCTTCAGAGAGGACGGCCACTCGACATTCCCGAGCAGTTTCCAAGCGAACACCAACAATTCCGGGTTCATCACCAATAAACGACCACGTGTTATGGAGATCATGAAAACTATGGAAACAGACATTGAGATGGATTCCTCTCTGGTGAGCAATGGCTAGTCGCTATATGTTGCTGTGAAGTTGCTCATATCTCACTACAGGAACACGAACACTCAGGCCCTTTGGCATACGGGTGCAGTACTGACCACTAGTTCGTCCCATTGTTATAGGATTATCGTGATCCAACGTTAGGGCTGGAAAGTCATCCAAGATCAGACTCGTATTTATACATTTTTCGTATTTATTTTGAGAGTTACTTCCTATCCATTTGGCAGGTATCGTCGGCGACGTCAATAGAAATTGGGTTCAATCCGATTGCGGATCAGGCTTTAGCTTCTGCGAGTTTGAACCACTGTTCAAGATACTATGTGGGATCAGACTTAAAATCCGGTAACGAAAACCCCTGACCAGCTACCCGTCGCGCCGAAACTCGGAACACACATTGCTCATGAGGGGTCCGTGTCAACACTTATATTAATCGAGTTATGTGGATGTGACTATCGAGATATGGTATGCTCACCGTTCAAGTTATCTGCCGCCACGCGTATGATATTCCACTATTTCGATGTCGGCGAAGTACGAAGAATGCAGTGGACGAATGAATGTAATGTATGCACCGTTAGATTTCACACGAATGTTTCCCAACCCCCAAGCACCACCGCACGCGCTTCCCCTTCGCAAACCACGCGTCGTCCATCGTCTTTCGCTCGTGTGCCGACGCGAGTCACCACTTGAAGTAGTACCACGCGGCGCCGGGGGTGGGGTAGGCACATGCGTGGTGTTGGCAGTAAGTTGAGGTTGAAGTTGACTGGGTGATGGTGAGGGCGGAGGTGCGATAGGATCACGCAGCCAGACGGCGACGAACTGGATGGGAAGAGCAAGAGTGCGTTCATGACCGTTGTGGTGCATGTAGTATGCGCTGCGGTGCCGCCGAAAGAGCCTGTACATGTGTGGAGGGGGTGGGGCATTCGTTGCTAGTATTTGTTGGCCGTGAATTTGAGACTGGATATCGATATACATCGTACCCTCGCTGAAATCGGTATTAACCGGGCTCATGCTCTTGTCCCGGTCTCGGACATGCGAGCCTGGAACTCCCTACAAAAGCTATGGAAAACCAGTGCCGTCCTGCACTTCATTCTGATAGTCGATGGTTGATAATGTCGATGGTTTGATCTTGTGCACCCCAGCCACGCATATGTGGCCTCATGCTTGGCGGGACTGATGTGCGCAGAAGACGGTTGTGCTGAAAGCCCGAAGGGCTCTTTGACCCAAAACACCTACTTGATTTTGAGTGTAACTGGACGAGCTGCGATGGGCGGATTGGCACAAGCAGCGTACTGGACGAGATATTGACATGAACTTGAGATGGCATTGACAGAACACTTGTTTGTCAGGCTAAGTAAGCCCAGTCTTCGCTTACTCAGCACATTCGAACTTTCCTGGAGTTCTCATTATCGCACTCGAGGGCACTACTACTTCCGCGCTTCCCGGGAGCGTCCTTACCTCCTTCGCCACCTACACCACCAAAAGATAGATCCATTGACGCTCTTGAGCGCGCACTGAAAAAACGAAGGACTCATCGCGCACTCACAGAACATTAATGATCCCGCGCCACCATTGAAGTTCGCCGCAACGGTGAACTTCAGAATGAGAATGTCAATCCACTCAATGAGATTGGAAATGAGAGCGAAGCGAGCACGCTATATGAATGTGGACGAGAACAGTGATGCTCATCCAAGCGGAGACACGTATATTCACGCAGACATGAACGAAAACGCGCAATAACTGACGCCGACGAACGAGGCGGATTCAGATTCAGCTATGGACGATCTATACATCGATCATCGATCATCCTCCAGTTTCCATCCTAAAACCACACCGTCCTCTAATCTTAATGTCAATCTTGGTATTCGGGGTATCAACAAATATTGAGCTGGAAGTGGGAGTGAGGGTGGTACAGGAACATCCGAAACAGAACATACGAGAAAAGAAGTGAAGTGATATTGAGAATAGAACGGTCGAGGATAAGAGTGAGTCGGGCGCGAAGAGAAAGGAAAGAATAAGATTCCGGAAGTTCAGACTCAGACTGGGAGCGGTAAGGATGGGCAGGGCGAAGCTCGTGTCGCCGAAAATCCTGAGCGTACTGCACAGGGAAGCATGCTGCATACGCTAAGCCTCCAAACCGCCCCCGTGCCATGACTCGGCGAACGTATCACAAGGTATGTAAGTTCCCGATCCTCAAAGTTATACCTCATAATATAAGTTAACACATAACATCCCAATTATACAGCAGCATCCGTTCTCGGTCACCATAACTCGTGCTATGGCACTTGATATACATTATTTCATGCCACCGAAACCAAATCTATGTAGCTCGCAACGCTCGTCTTTCGGATCAGGCTCCGAATGAGAATTTTGAGCCGTGTTTTCGCCGCGCTTACGGTAGAGCAGATGGTTTATCTTGGAGTGTCCACGATAGCACAGGAGCTCGGAGCATTAATATGGCTTTCGGCATGCCTGAATGCATACTTCTCGGTCGTCCAAACCGCAAATTTGGACATACATAGATCGGTGGGTGGCGCATATGGTCAGTTGATACTTATCTACCTCAATCTATTTTCTCCCTGAACAAGCGAAGCTCAAGCTCAAGGCTCGCGAAGTCTTTAGATGAGAATCGACTCTCGGTCTGATCGTTCCCTGCAACGCGACCATCGTCAACTGCTTGTGATGTTAGTCTGATTGTAACCGCCTCACTTTGTTCACTGGCAGAACAAACCAGCAGCGTAATTAACGCATTATGACCACCGATGTAATGTAATTGATAATCAGGATTAAGAGGTGTGTACCGGATCACCTCTTTTATCTCAGCTCTCTGGCCGAACTCCCGAGACATACTGATGTGCCTGACACATTCTCTCTGTGCAATCCGACTACGCCCCTAATTATAATTAAATCTCAACATGCATCATACATTCCATCAAGTTAACACCGCGATAAGCAGATTGGCGCTTGGTTAAGAGGTCAGTCATCATGATATGTCAATATTAGTTTGAAGCGCTTGAAGAGCTATTAATGTATCAATATTTAGCTATACCAAAATCAAATGTGTTCTATGCGCATTGGCTTCCAACGTTCGCATTACGTTCAACAACTACCTCCCGTTTTGAAGCCGTCCGAAATGTTGTCAGGTTCAATTATATAAATCTTCGCTGTATACCTCAGTGGTTTCATTCGAGGGCGCATTCGAATCCAGGACACCCAATAATTACCGAATCGCTTCGAAAGGTGCCTAACGACGTGAGTCATGATAGCCATCTTTTATCTTCTCCCACAATCCCTACACAAAGATCTCGATATCTGAACTCTACAAATTTAGTCACAACACCACCACGTCAGAGGCGTAATTCGATAGTGTACTTCACCACAAAATCAATGTGTGCACTATTTATCCATTGATCTTATCAGCTGAATAGCAGTGCAGCAGATTGTTCCATCGATGGGCAAATCCATGGGAAGTTGTCATTGAGTGGGGGATTTTGTCCTACAAAAGGCAGTACTATGGATCCATCGTTCGTGTCAAACGAACCTGAATACCTCTACAACATGTCTCAGGCGTACCAGTTCGATGAACCAAACACGATAGGGTCAGTATTATATCTGCATTTATCCTGAAAGTACTCACGTTTTCTCTCTCTAAAGTGGTGCGGGTCCACTGGTGCGTATGCAACGTCGTAACCATTGTACTAGTTATGGCTCATAGATTGATGCTTAGGTTATTGGCTACAGCCTCTCTTTTGGTTTGATGGGGTTTCTTACTTTGCAAATATGTAAGTTCGGTTCTCGAATAATTGACATGGATATCGAGAAAGCTTAATCGCGATAGACATCTACTTCAAGCGCTTTTCTACGGATCCAAAAGGGTTGAAAGCTTTTGGTAATTTGCCCATATCTCATTCGTTTTCAATGGTGTTAATAGTGGTTTGAAGTCTGGGTCCTATTCATCACAGAACTCCTCGTTAGCGGTTTCACCTTGCATGGGTTCTGGGTGGGTGCAACATCATTTTCCCTCGTGGACATCATTGGCATATTGCCGACTGCATCAGGAGCCGTTCCTAAAGTTTTATGGTCTCTCAAAGCATTAGCTTGTTTTACTGGGTTTGGTATGCAAAAAAAAAAACCCATCAAGCACAAAACAATTATTCATATTATGTTGACAGCTTCGTTTATCACGCACGGATTCTTCTGCTGGAGAATATGGTGTTTGAAGCGGTCCTGCCTTATCACTATTTTTGTTATGATGGTGCGTTCCAAGCCAGATGCTCCCCCAACTTGAACCCAGCTGATTGCAATGGTGCAACCGTAAGATCTCTCTTCTCCAATTTTCTATGGTTGCATACGGAGGTATAATGGTATGTTGCAGCGTGTTATTAACGTGTACGATCCAAAGCATATATTTCTCCAGTATGGCCTCTGCCCCACCCTTACAGTCGAAAGTGAATTAGTTTCGGGTGAATATCTGTCTGATATAAACGTCCACTCTGATTTTGAATTTTTTATCCCGGTATGTTTCAGTTATCAGGGTGTCAGGGCCAACTCAAATATGATTGTCTTAATAGATCTGGCTTGGCGGAAGCTTAGTCTGTGATACCATTATCACGGTCTATATGACAATCATTGTGCGTTGAAATTATCAAGTCATTTATTCATAATCTTATGATTCTACGTTTAGCTGCGCCAGGAGGGAGCAAAAACATCCTTCCAGTCGACAAAATCGTTAACTACAAAGCTCATAAAACTCACCATCGAAACAGGCCTTGTCACTACGCTGGCCGCCGTGATAGAACTGATACTGGCGACGGCCATGAGCCAAACTGTTTGGCATCTCGCAATGTGGGTATCCGTGTGGTGATGGTTTGTATTTAATGGTATCGGGCTAATTGTTTGTCCACAGTTTTTACACGATTTCGAAGCTGTGAGCGAAATTCATACACATCCACACGGCCAACCGATTGACTAATATATATGATGCTAGTTATGCCAACTGCGTGCTAGCCAACCTCAACTCAAGGCAAAGTCTCAGAGAGGGCGACCATGCAACATTCCTGAGTAGTTTCCGAGTAAACACTAACAATGGCGGGTTGATCACCGACGAACAACCGCATGTTTTGAAGATCATGAAACCTATAGAAACAGACGTTGAGATGGATCCCTCCCTGGTGAGCCATGACTAGTCACTGTACCTTGCTCTGACGTTGCTCATATCTCACTGCAGGAGCACGAACACTCAGGTCCCTTGGCATACCGGTGCAGCCCTAACCAGTGACCACTGATCCTTGCCGTTTTCATGAGGATATTATGATCCTCCACTGGGAGTAATATTAGATTCGTATTTATGCATTATATATTGGGACCTGTTTGCCATCCATTCAGCAGGTATCATCGACAACGTCAATTGAATTTGGGTATGAATCAGTTTCAATTCGATTGGGTCACAAATTACGAGTTTGAATCGCTGCTCCTGGTCAGCTTTCCGTCATACGAACGACTCAGAGCACCACTCATTGCTCACGGGCCAATGATTGTATTAATCAGGCTACGTTTCATGCCAATGCAGTATACTCGCCGTTCAATTTTGACCACCACCACGACATATTCGCCATCCCGAAGTCGGCGAAACGTGTGCTTTGAACGACTTGAACAAGCGGTTGTAGCACTAGCCGCCGCTAGACATCACACAGGTGTTTCTAAGTCGTGCTTTCATGATATAAGTTAACACACAACAGTCTGCGTACACAACAGCCTACAGCACTCAATCAACGACAATAGTCCGCCGCGGAGGCACCCACCCGCGCCCAAACACGCTCTCCCTCCTCAACAGCTCCTCCACCAAAATCGGCTCTGTCAGGCGACACCTCCTGCTTCCGCCCACTACCGGCCCCAGCCCAGGCTGGATCACAGATCCAAATCCAGGTTCTGACGCAGACCCTACCTCCAGCGCCGCCGCAGCTTCCACCTCTGTCGCAGTCTCTGATCCTGGGCGCGCGCCGACGCCGAGCACCCACCACAGCACCTCCCACCACCACCGCACGCGCTCGCCTTTCGCGGACCACGCGTCGTCCATCGTCTTCCGCTCGCGCGTCGACGCAAGCCACCATTCGAAGTAATACCAAGTGTTTCCGCAGCGCCCGTCTTCTGGGTTCCACTCGCTCGTACTAGTAGTAAGCGCACGCGTGGTGTTGGTGCTGAGTTGTGGTTGAAGTGGGGCTTGATTGGGTGGTGCGATGGGGTCACGCAGCCAGACGGTGGCGAAACGGTCTGGGAAGAGGAGCAGGAGGGCGTTCATGAGCGTCTGGTCTTTCCCGACGAATATCCCGCGCGCGCGGTAGGCGTCGTGGTACGCGTAGTATACGCTGCGCCACCATGCGATACTTGCTGCGGTCCCGCCGAAGAAGGAGCCTTGGGTTGACTGTTAGTTGTTAGTATTCAATGATTGGGACTGGTACCCACCCTCGCTGAAATCGGTATCGACGGGCCCCATGCTCTCCTCCCAATCCCGGAAATGCGAGCCCGGGGCTTCCCATATTGGGATGAAGATAAGTTCTTTAGGCACAGCGGTAGTGTGATCTTTATCCTCCGCCTTCGCATCAGCCTCCCGATTCCTTTTCGCCTCAACTGATCTCCACACCTCCCTCACTCGCTGCGCGTCCGGCCAATCAGCGTACTCATGCGGTGCCCTGAAGCTCCCCGCGTCAATCCAGAATGCCATCTCGTACTCGTACTCCGGGGGGCTGGTGTTGCCTGCGTTGTTGTGTTCATTTCTACCTTCGTCTTCATCTCTGCGGGCGACATTCGCCTTCAATGCTGCATTAGCGTTCCGCAACCCCTCATCGAGGAAAAATGGCTTCGCATTCCACACAGCGTACAGCTCCGGCCCGTGTATCTTCCGCTCGCGGTCCCACGCCCACATCTCGGCGTACGACGCGTCCTGCCCGCGCAGCGGGGGCACGTCGAACGGCGAAGTGTAGGTCGTGTTGATCATCAGGGTCGGCCCACTCGAAGAGGACTCGTGCAGCTCACGGAGGACGGGCGCAAGCACGGGCGTGGTGTAGATGTATATCGGTGTGCGGATGCGCCCGAGGAGATTGGTGAGCCATGATTTGTACGCCGTCATCGAGTGCTTGGAGTGCGTGAGCGGGAAGAAGGCGGTGACGAGCAGGAGCGGGGGGTGTGGCGCTCCGGGCGTCATGGCGCTTGTGTGTGTATCGGCGTTGGTATTCATATTCGCGTTAGTATTCGTGGTGCCTGTGGGTGATATTGATGATGGCGGATTTGCTCCTGTGAAGCGGTGGAACGCGAGCGCGAAGGGGTCGTAAGCTGTGTAGGAGACGTAGGCGACGACGAGGAGCGAGGTGATCGCGAGGCCGTATAGGAGGCGGGCGTTTCGTGTTGGGCGGAGGAGTATCATGATCGGGAGGGTGTGCGTGTCGGGAGGGGTGTGCCTATCGATATCAGTCGGCTAGACGCGACGTGCGTGTCAGTCGGGTGGAATATCTACCCCTCGGCAGGGTGCGTGGGGTGCTAGCTGGGATCCGGGCTGCGATGCGGGTACGGGGAGATGGGGGTAAGGGTAAAGACGGAGACGAGGAGATGGACGATGAAGATAAAGACGATGAGCAAAGCGCAGTAGCCTAGGGCACAGTCACTCTCGACTCGAGCATCGCATTAGTACGTCCGTTTATTAAGCCATCAAATGCTAACTGCTTTTGTTTATATTACTCTTCATTTTCCATATTGCATGGTCATGGTTTCCAAGTTGAGACTCGGTATGAGGTCAGAAGGCGATGTTAGCGGCGTCACGAAACTTGAGCGTTGATCAGTGACCTGTGTAACTACGGCAGGCGCAAATAATGTTACTGGAATCTCTGAATCCGATTGCACACCACACGACAAGAGACGGCAAGCCAGTCCGCAGCCGGGGCCGTCGGCAGCGTGGTCGACCAACGACTGCAGGTTGTCGAATGGCATGTGCGTTGTGTCAGGCCGCCGGTCTCCGAGTAACCCGTTCAAACTTCAGGCAAGTATCTTGGCGTAACCTGGGGTAACGCGGATTTCGCACAAAGCACCCATACGTCATTAAATGCTTAGCATCCGCAGTCGTCCTTGCCAGGCCCTTGAGCTTGAACCTTGATAAGCTGGAAAGTCGACGTCAGTGCCAGTTGCTGTCAATGTTAGGGACTTTTGGCATGTCTCAGCATGTCTTTTGGAATCTGGAATCTGGAACTTAGCATGACACCCAAATAATCATGATGACGCGCTCGCCAAGTTCAGCACCGTGTTGTGTATTGCTGCGCATCAGGTCGAGGCTTTGATACGATAAGTTAGCCATGTGAGCAAGATGAGAATCGCCGCCGACGCCCGTGTTTTAGCTCGTCTGCGTCTCGGGTTTCATCGATTCATCGTCTGCGCTGCGTTCAAATTATATATGTAGCTTTTATATATTTAAACTTGCACTGACAGGCCTGCCGTTATTTTAATTTATTGGTTGTTGAAACTTGAAAGCTTGACCTGTTGGCGGACGATTGTCGAGATGATGGTTTGACGGTGTGGCTATGTAATGCGCCCGATTATAGATGTACGTACGCACGTGCTCGATATCAGAGCCGTTTGCTCTTTCGCCCAAGTCTGACCCGGATTGTCGTTGCATGAACTTACTCACTGGCAGTGTACAACAGCATTGAATACTGAAACCTCGAGCCTCGTCGAGTCAATGCTCTCGAGTCGGAGTACCATGACAGTACCAGTGGAAACGACCTTCAAATTTGTTTGATTTCCAAGCGGAACTGACGCTGTACTCCCAGCGACGCAGACATTGACCAGTTTCCCTTTTAGCTTTATCCAGACTTGAGTCGTACAGCCCGCGACACGCGACGCCAGAAGTCTCAAGGACAGCGATGAGGCGCTCCTCAGCGCTCTTCCTTGGGGAGATATACACCAGGTGTGTGCAGATTGACACTCGCTATGTGCTTCATATTGACTTGACTGTGTCCATCCCGTCAGCCATGGCCTTCTTTCTAGGCTGAGCAGACCAAGGCCTTTTCAGCTGATCCCGGTCTGTCCACTAGACCCTCCCACAACGCAACGATGGCCCAACTCACCATCGTTAAATGACGATTCTCGCTAAACCCATCTTCGCTGATTTTGCCAAAAATAGCAATAATTCTCCCGAACCTCGACTTCGCTGATTTCCACCAGAATACAACGGTGATTTCCCCAGACCACATTGAACCACGGTGACCCAACTCACGATATCACCGTCGAACAACGATTGTGCCATCACCCAACCACGATAATTCCACAAGACCACAGTCACGGCGATTCAACCGTCATACAGCCGCGACGATTCCTAGAACACAACCACGGCGATTCCAACACAATTACTACCACACCGCTAAGTTAACACTCCCCACCAGCAAGATAGCACCACTCGAATCTACTGTGATAGCTGGTATCTGGAAGCCAGAAGCCGTTGTCTGAGCAAGCGGCGAAAACAAAACTGGCAAGGTTGTGGTATAAATATTTGGGGCGTCTGTGCCGCAATCGTTTCCCACAATGGCTTCATGTTCTTCAAAATATGGACACTGTCCTGATAAAGGAATGTCTGTAGTTAGTGCATATTTAAATTCGAATCTGATGTTGAATGTTCCTCCAGCCCCAGCAGAAGCCTAAGCCTGTAACTCACAAACGAATTGAAATTATGTGCACCTCAAATTCAGTTTATGTCGTCGATGATACCTGGGATATGGATGAAAAACTGTTCTCAAAATTTTGTGCATAAAGCATGGCATGGCGTTCCCAAATCAACGGCAAGGATTAGCGGTCAGTACTGCACCGGAATGCCACGGACCCTGAGTGCTCGTGTTCCTGCAGCGAGATATAAGCAACTCCACAGTAAGGTACCGTAACTTTGAGTAGTCGCCGCTCATTACGGATGAATTCATCTCAACATCTGTTTCCATAGTTTTCATTATCTTCATAACATGCGGTCGTTTGTTGATCAACGCGGGATTACTGGTGTTTGCTTGAACACTGCTCAGGAATGTCGCATGATCGTTCTCCGAGTCTTTGAGAGCTTTTCTTGAGTTGAGGTTGGCGAGCACGCAATTGGCATAACTAACATTACATAGATCAGTCGATCGCTCAGTCGTGTAGATGTATATAGACTCTACTTACAGCTTCGAAATCGTGTAGAACCTGTGGGCAAACAATTAGCCCGACAATATTGAAGACGAATCACGGGCATACAGATACTCACACCGCGAGGTGCCACACAGTTTCGCTGAGGACTGTCGCCAGTATAAGCTCTGTCACGGCGGCCAGTGTGGTCACAAGACCTGTCTCAATTGTGAGCTTTATAAGCTTTGTGGATAACGATTTTGTCGACTGGAAGGAAGATTTCGCTCCCTCTTGGTGCAGCTACGCGTAGAGTTATAAGAATATGAATCAAGGACATGATAATTTCAACGCACAATGGTTACCATATAAATTGTGATAATGGTATCACACATTAAGCTTCCACTGAGCCAGATCTATTTAGACGGTCATAAGTACTTATTTGAGTTGGCTGGCAGCTGAAACATACCGGGATAGAAAATTCAAAATTAGGATTATAAAAATCCCCAATATTCATGGTGGGACAGAGGCCATACTGGGGATATGTCTGCTTCAGACCCGAGTCGCCGCCACGCACTCGTCAGTATCATATTTCAACGCACCATTATTCCTCCATATGCAACCATGGAAAACTGGAGAAGGGAAATCTTACGGTGATATCAATATGATTATTTGAGTCCAAGTTGGATATTCAGCTCAGAACGCACCATCATAACAAATATAGGGATAAGACAGGACCGCTTCAAACACCAGATTCTCCAGCAGAAGAATCCATGAGTGATAAACGAAACTGTCAGCGAAATATGAATAACTGGTTTTCTGCTTGGAGTCTTTGATTCTTGCATACCAAATCCTGTTAAACAGGCCAATGCTTTGAGGGACCATAAAACTAAAAATTTGACATCTTCCAACGTTATGCCAACGATGATCATGAGGGAATTGTTAATTGCCCCCACCCAGAACCCGTGCAAGGTGAAACCGGTGATAAGGAGTTCTGTAACGAATAGGACCCAGACTTCAAATCATCATTAACCTCATCACTGACCTGGCATGGGATACGGACAACATACCGAAAGCTCTCAATCTTATTGGGTCTGTGGAAAAGCGTTTGAAGTAGATGTCTATCGCGATTAAATTCTGCCAATATTCATGGTAACTAATCGAGAACCGAACTTACATGTTTGCAAAGTCAGAAACCCCATCAAACAAAAAGAAAGGCTATAACCAATAACCTAGGCATCAACTATGAGCCATAACTACAGAGGTTACAGTATTGCATACACACTAGTGGTGCTCCACCGCTTTAAAGAACGAACTGTGAGTTTCTTTAGGATGAATGCAAGCATAATACTGACATGTTGTCGAGGTATGGTGAAATTGTGGACATGTTATAGACGTGTTCAGGTGGTTGGTTTGGCACGGACGGCCCATCCGCAGCGCTGTTTTTATATGATAAGATCCCCTACTCAACGACAAATTCACATGATTTAGCCCATCCCAGTGGAAGGATCTGTTGCACTGATATTCAGTCGATAAGATCCATGAATAAATAGTACATATTTTGATCGAGATGGGACTCACTCCTCGGACGCGATGTAATTGTCGCTAAATTTGTACAGTTCAGATATCACGATCTTTGTGGGAGAAGATAAAAGATGGCTATCATGACTCACGTCGCTGAGCGCCTTTCGAAGCGATTCGGAAAACTCATTTTTGGGTGTGTGCTTCCTCGAATAAAACCAGTGAGGTATACAGCGAATGATTGTAAATTTGAACCTGACAGCATTTCGAACGCCTTCGAATGGGGGGCAGTCGCGGAATCTAACGTAGGAATTGTCAGCCAATGCACATGGAAATACTTTGATTTCGGTGTAGCTACATATTGATACATTAATAGCTCTCAAAGCGCTTCCAACTAATTGATGACTGACCTCTTAACGCATGCGCCTCTACTTGCGTAGGCAGCTTTATCTTGATGGAATGTATGATGCATGTTGAGATGTAATTATAATTCGGAGCGTGATTGGATTGCACAGAGAGAAAATGTCAGGCACATCGGTATGTCCCGAGAGCTCGAGCTGAGATAGAAAGAGGGGACCAGTACGCCGCACCTCTTGATCCTGATGATCAGCTATCATATCGGCGGTCTTAATGTGCTGATGTGCTGGTGGTTTGTTCTGTCAAATGAACAAAGTGAGGCGGTTACTATCAGACTGACATCAAGAGCAGAGGACGATGGTCGTGTTGCGGGGAAACCATCACTCGGCTCTCATCGAGACTTTTTGCGAGCCTTGGGTTTCGCTTGCTCAGAAAAATAATAGATCGAGGCAGATGTCAACTGACCATATGCGATAGATTGCACAACCAGTATCTGGCATCACCCCGTCTCTGTATCTGTCCCGCATTTGAGGTTCGGACGACCGAGAAGTATGCATTCAGGCGTGCCGAAAGACGTGTTCAATGCCCCGAATTCTTATGTTATGGCGGAGACCCCGAGATAAATCGAAAGACGCGTGCGTTGCGAGCTACATATGTTTGTTTGCGGCGGCCTCAAATAGTGTATACCAAGTGCCAAAACACGAGTTATGGCGGCCGAGAGTGGAGCTGCTATATATGCAGGGTGTTGTGTGTTTAGTAGCTTATATTATGAGGTATAACTTCGAGGATCGGGCACTTACACCTGCGATACTACATTCAAGTTTATGTCCGTCATAGCACGGACGCACACGTTTCGCAAACACCGAGATGGTACATGTGTAGACAAACGGTGAGCATACATACTGTACCATGGTGGTCACATACATGGAGCGTAATCGTTGCCACGGCTCGGGTCCTCTCGTGAGTCGCATACATGAACTCCAAAATTTGAAGAAGCTATCAACACATAGTAGTTAAGCCAGCACCATCCGACGAGTCGGCAATATCAGTTCCGTTATGGCAGCTAGACATTAGAGCGTGATGGACGATGCGAACTGTGCATGTGGGCGCAAACATATTGTTGCTGAAGTCTCCGATTGCACACCTATTGGGTCGAGGCTTTGGTACGAACAGTTACAGTTGGCGTTATGATATCGCCATGTGAACATGAGAATCGCCGCGTTGACGCCCATGTTCAGCTCGTCGGCGTTCTCGTCACTGACACGAAAGATCTAACTCTTGAATCGAGGCGGGAGCCTGGAGCGCACTCGCGGAGAATTAAAAATTGTGACTGCGCCAAAATATGTAATACCAAATATTATTCCGCGTCGTCTCTGGTTTCCACCACCGTCTGCGCTTGTTCAAGTTTGTGTACAGACTTAAACTTGCACGGGCAGGCCTGTCGTTATACGAGGTTATTGTTGAAACTTGACGGAGACTCGGTGGACGGTTGATGTTGTATCGAGCTTTCAAATCCAGTCTACATCGTCGGATGATACCTGGGATATATGCATAGAAAACGGTTCTCAAAATGTGGTGCATAGAGCCGAGTCCGAAATTGACTGAATTCACAGCTTGAACAGCGGCATGATATTCTCAAATCAATGGCAAGGATTAGTGGTCAGTACTGCATCGGTATGTCAAGGGACCCGAGTGTTCGTGTTCCTGCAGTGAGATATGAGACTTCACAACAAGGTACCACAGGTCACTGCACACCACGGATGAATCCATCTCAATGTCTGTCTCCATAGTTTTAATAATCTCCATGACATGCGGTCGTTTGTTGGTGATGACCCCGGAATTGCTAGCGTTTACTTGGAAGCTGCTCGGGAGTGTCGAGTGGCCATCCTCTCTGAGACTCTTCCTTGAGTTGAGGTTGGCGAGCACGCAGTTGGCATAACTAGCATTACACATATCAATCGATCGCTTGGCCATGTAGACGTGTATAAAGAAGCTTACAGCTTCGAAATTGTGTAGAACCTTTGCACAAACAATTAGCCTGACGCTATTGAAGACGAATCACAAGCATACAGATACTTACACCGCGAGATGCCACATAGTTTCGCTCAAAGCCGTCGCCAGTATAAGTTCCATCACGGTGGCCAGCGTCGTCACAAGGCCTGTTTCAATGGTGAGCCTTATAAACTTTGTGGATAACGACTTTGTCGACTGGAAGGATGATTTCGCTCCCTCTTGGCGCAGCTAGTAAGCGTGGAGTCAGAAGGACATGAATAAAGGGCATATTAATTTCAACGCACAATGATTACCATATAACTTGTGATGATGGTATCGCAGATTAAGCTTCCCCCAAGCCAGATCTATTTCGATGGTCGTTAGTATTTGAGTTGACTGGCAGCTAAAACATACCGGAATATAAATTTCGGGGGTAAGATTAAAATAATTCCCGGGCCCGGTAATGGTGGGACAGAGGCCATCCTAGAGATATGTCTGCTTTAGACTCGAGTCTCATTAATATCACGTTTCAACGCACCCTTATGCCCCCATATGCAACCATAGAAAACTGGAGAAGAGAAACCTTACGATGATATCGATGTAATTATTTGAGTTCAAGTTGGATATCCATCTCAGAACGCACCATCATTACAAATGTAGGGATAAGGCAGGACCGCTTTAGACACCGGATCCTCCAGCAGAAGAATCCGTGCGTGATGAATGAAACTGCCAACGAAATGTGAATTTTATTTCCGCCCGGACATTTGTTTTTGGCATACCAAACCCGGTCAAACAGGCTAATGCTTTGAGAGACCATAAAACTGCATATATAGGGTGATTGGGGTTATCATCTGACATTATGCCAATGATGACCATGAGGGAACTGTTTGCTGCTCCCACCCAGAACCCGTGCAAGGTGAAACAGGTGATGAGGAGTTCTGTAACGAATAGGACCCACACTTCGAACCATCGTTAACCTCAGATTATTGACCTGGCACCAGAGACGGACAACGTACCGAAAGCTCTCAGCCTTATTGGATCTGTGGAAAAGCGCTTGAAGTACATGTCTATGGAATTCTGTCAATATCCACGCTAACTGATCGAGCACTGGACCTACACGTTTGCAAAGTCAGAAATCCCATCAAACAGAAAGAAAGGCTATAACCAATAACCTAAGCATCAAAGATGAGCCATAATTACAAAGGTTACAACATTGCATACGCACCAGTGGTGCTGGATCGCTATAAAGAAAGAACCATGAATTTCCTTAAGATGAATGCAAGCATAATACTGACAGGTCTTCTAGGATTGGTGTAATTGTGGACATGTTGTAGAGGTGTTCAGGTGGTTGGTTTGGCACGGACGTCGCATCCATAGTGCTGCTTTTGTAGGACAAGATCCCCTACTCAACGACAAGTTTCCATGGTATAGCCCATCCCCAGTGGAAGGATCCGTTGCGCTGGTATTCAGTCGATAAGATCAATGAATAAATAGTACATATTTTGATCGAGAAGGGACTCACTCATCGGACACGATGGAATTTTCGCTAAATCCGTACAGTTCAGATATCCCGATCTTTGTGGGAGAAGCTAAAAGATGGTTATTATGACTCACCTCGTTGGGCGCCTTTCGAAGCGATTCGGTAATTTAGGCATGTGCTTCCTCGAGTGAGACCAGTGACGGAATCTAACGCAGGCATTGTCAGCCAATGCGCATGGAAATACTTAATTTCGGTGTAGCTACACATTAATAGCTCTTCAAGGGCTTCCAGCTAATTGATGACTAACCTCTTAACGCACGCGCCTCACTTATCTGCTTCCGCAGCTTTAACTTGGTGGAATGTATGATGCACGCCGAGAATTAATTATAATTCGCAGCGTGATTGGATGGCACTGAGCGAAGATGTCAGGCACATCAGTATGTCCCGGGGGCTCGGGCTGAGATAAAAATGTGATCCTGATCAGCTACTTATCATATCGGCAGTCTTAATGTGTCGTCGATGTGCTGCTGGTTTGTCCCGTTAATAAATAAAGTGGGGCAGCTACAATCAGATTAACATCATAAGCAGATGTGACGACGGTAGTCGCGTTTCGGGGGAACCATCACTCGGCTCTCGTCGAGACATTTCGCGAGCCTTGGGTTCCGCTTCTCAGAAAGAAAAATAGATTGAGGCAGTTAGGCAGATATCAACTGACCGGGTCCTCTCGTGAGTCGCATGCAAACGTCGTCAAGTACCATGATATCGATGGTGTATCCGAGTCGAGATGGACAAAAGAGAAAACTTGAAGTGCAGCGCTGGATGCCACGATCATCACGTAGTCACGTTAAAATAGTGTAACTCAACACCGTCGCCGGTATCAGTTCTAGTGTGATGGCAGCCAGAAATCTAGTGTAATGGGCGGATGAAAAATGTTCCTGTAAGGTAATGCAGTGTGCACTGTGATTAGTTACGATCAAAAGGCGGGTCACTGCACAACACATCTTCTCACCTCACTATTCACCACCCTAGTATGCTATATACCCACCCTCACCCGATATACCGCCCGTACTTCACAAACACCTCATCCGTCCTCAACCGCTCCATATCCTCCTCCCTCAAACAGATCGCAACCCCAATCTCGCCGTCCGGCGCCTTCGGTATCAGATACACCAGCCCCTCCAGCGCGTCCACAGGCCCGAACCACGGCCTCCGCACGGCCTCCGGGCCCCCCACCCCCAAGCCGAAATCAAGCCCATAACAGTCCACCTTCGCCCACGAGCTCAGCATAATATCCCTCGACACGTCCAGCCCCGCAACGGGGTTCGCAGCGTTCTTATCCGGGGTGCGGCTCAGGAAGGTAGCGAGCGCGCGCGTGCGGTGCCCGACGTCCGACGTCGCGGGGTGCACGCCCGCGCGCAGGTGCGCCGTGATGCCAGCGAGGGGCGCGTCGGCGAGCGTGTCCAGCGTGTATGTGTAATACGCCATGTTCAGCGCGAGGCCTAGATATGTCTGCGGGATGCCGAGATAGCGCCGGGCGTCGACTGCGCGGGCGAGGGTGGATGTTGGCGCGGGGGTGGCGGTGGGGGTGACGACTGTAAGCGGGGAAGGCGTGCGCGCGTGGCGGACTGCCAGATGAGGGCGGTGAGGGCGTCGTCTGTGGAGATATAGCCCGCAGCGGGGAGAGTGGTGGCGTCTGTGGCGAGCGATTTGAGGTCGGCGAGCGCCGTGGCGGGGAAGCTGAAGTAGCCCCAGGTGCATTTTGGAGGTGGGGGCGGGGGCGGTGCGTCAGAGGCGGACGGCGTGCGATCTACGATCTGGTGCGCGAGCTCGGGACCTGGGGTGTAGTCGTCGAGCAGGGGGATGAGATCGTGCCGGGGAAGGTTCCCGGACGCTAGTTCCTCGCTCGTGAACTGCTCACCGCGGCACGCCTTCGAGAGGAGACGGATGACCTGACCCTGGCCCATCACATCCATCGCGTTGTGGTGCCCGAGGAAGGTGAGCAGGAGGCCGCCGGGGATGAACGTGGCTTGGACGAGGAAGACGGGCGTCACGCCCGAGTCTGGATCTGAATCTGATGGGAGGGTGGTGCGCGGTGCGACGATGCTTTCGGTGAGCATGCCCATGGGGAAGCTCGCCCGCCTGAGCGCGTCCATCGTCGATATCGATGAGTCGTGCGTGACGTGTCTGAGGTCTTTCACGACCAGCCGATGCGTGCTCTCCGCGTCAAGTCGCCTGATCTTGAAGACGCCCGAGTTGCCCTCGCTCGCACCTTCATTGACGACCTGGCCCGCTATCCACGGAAAGCTTGCGGACAGGCGCTCAAGGCCGGCCGTCAGCGTGCTGATGATGGCTTGATGCGACTCCGAGAAATCATCGGCGACGGGGAAGCACAGGCATATCTGAGTGTATATGGGGCATGGCGCTTGCTCGAGGATGTTTAGATCGATATCATGATAATCTGATTCCGATTCGTGTGGTTGCGTTACGATAGCTGGAGCGTGCATGGTATGTGATTTGTATTGGCGGGTAGTGTGGCTGTTTGACAGCCAAGTCTACGGTACTTGGCACCGTTTTAAAGTGGCCTTGAATGTACATAAGCTGTGCCATGTATTGTACTTGAGTCAAGTCCAGATTGCGGAACCGGGAGTGTCCCAGAATAAGAAAGTCACGGAGCCGAACGTCGAAGATAGTGTCCAAAGCACCAACGGCATCGAGGTGTCGCACTACGCAAATACCGTGACGCTCGCTGTCCGGCGCCGGCCTTGCTTGATACGTGCATTTTGGCTGTAAATTGATCATTGATGCATGCACTGGATGAGATTTTTAAGTGACCTGCTGCCAAGTTTGATGGTGGTCTGATGGGCCGTGTTTGGATGATGATGGGACTTAGACAAGTTGTTACTGGCAGGTCGTTCCCACACTCACATGGCTACCCACCAACAGTCCACTATACTCCTCATGAACGATCCAACTTGAATATTTGAATATTCACAACCGCCATGCAGCCACACGACAGTTCCTAAGACACAACCATGGCGAACCCAACACAATCACTACCACGCCGGTAAGGTATGTAACACTCCCCACCAGCAAGATAGCATCACCCGAATTTACCGCGATAGCTAATATCTGGAAGCCAGAAGCGGTTGTCTGAGCAAGCGGCGAAAGTTTAACTGGCAAGATCGTGGTATAAATATCTTGGCACGTCCGTGTCGCAATCACTGCCTGCAGTGTTTTCATGTTCTTCGAATATGAACACTGTCCTGATAAACGAATGCCGCATCGAACACCTTCCATAAATACTAGTTAATAGCACATTCATAAATTCGAATCTGGTAGCCCCAGCAGAAGCCTAGGCCTACATGTAACCCATAATCCGGTACTGAAAGCTTGAATTTACTTTACGTTGTCGATGATACCTGGGATATGGATGGAGAACAGTTCTCGAAGTACAGTGCATAAAGCCGAGTCTGAAATTCTTTGGATTTCCAACCTTGGCATGGTGTTCATGGCAAGGATTAGTGCTCCGAGTCGTGTTCCTGCAGTGACATATGAGCACCTTCGCAGCGGTACCGTAAATCCTAGTAGTCACTGCTCACTGCGGATGAATTCATCTCAATGTCTATTTCCATAGTTTTCATTATCTCCATAACTTGCGGTCGTTTCCCGGGATTACTTGTGTTCGCTTGGAAACCGCTCAAGAATGTCGCATGGTCGTTCTCCGAGTCTCTGAGGCTTTTTCTTGAGTTGAGGTTGGCGAGCACGCAGTTCGCATAACTAGCGTCATATATATCAGTCAATCGCTTGGTCGTGTAGACGTGTATGGATAAGCTTACAGCTTCGAAATTGTGTAGAACCTGTGGGCAGACAATTAGCCCGACACTATTGCAGACGAATCACGGGCACACAGATACTCACACCGCGAAATGCCAAACAGTGTCGTTGAGGGCTGTCGCTAGTATAAGCTCTATCACGGCGGCCAGCGTGGTCACGAGACCTGTCTCAATGGTGAGCTTTATAAGCTTTGTGGATAACGACTTTGTCGATTGGAAAGATGATTTCGTTCCCTCTTGGCGCAGCTAAGCGTGCAGTTAGAAGAATATGAATAAATGGCTCGATAAGTTCGACGCACTATGATTGTCATATAAAATGTGACGATGGTATCGCACATTAAGCTTCCACCAAGCCAGATCTATTTCAACAGTCATAAGTATTTGAGTTGACTGGCAGCTGAAACATACCGGGATTATTAAGTTAACAGTGGTCCCGACTTGTAGTGATGCAAAGATTGTTGATCCACCTGCAACCACATCCCAGCCTATCCCGATGGGAAAGAGGCCATCCTGGAGGTATGTCTGATTTAGACCCGAGTCGCCACACTCGTCAATATCATATTTCAACGCACCGATATACCTCCAAATGCAACCATAGAAGACTGGAGAAGGGAAATCTTAGGGTAATATCAATATAATTATTTGAGCCCAAGTTTAATATTCAACTCAGAACGCACCATCATTACAAATATAGGGACAAGGCAGGACCGCTTCAAACACCAGATCCTCCAGCAGAAGAATCCGTGAGTAATGAACGAAACTGCCGACGAAATATGAATTTTTTTCCTGCATAGATTTTTGATGTTGGCATACCAAACCCAGTGAAACAGGCCAATGCCCGGAAAGACCATAAAATTGGATAAACGTATTGGGAAACATCCGAGTCCGGCACTACGCCAATGATGATCAAGAGGTAATTGTTTGCTGCACCCACCCAGAACCCGTGCAAGGTGAAACCGGTGATGAGAAGTTCTGTAACGAATAGGACCCAGACTTTAAGCCATCGTTAACCTCAGATTACTGACCTGGCATCAGATACGGACAACTTGAACGTACCGAATGCTCTCAGCCTTATTGGATCCGTGGGAAAGCGCTTGAAGTAGATGTCTATGGAAGTCTGTCAATATCCACGCTAACTAACCGAGCACTGGACCTACACGTTTGCAAAGTCAGAAATCCCATCAAACAGAAAGAAAGGCTATAACCAATAACCTAAGCACCAACGATGAGCCGTAACTACAAAGGTTACAACATTGCATACGCACCAGTGGCGCTGGATCACTTTAAAGAAAGAACTGTGAGTTTCTTTTGGATAAATGCAAGCACGGTACTGACAGTGCTAGCGATATCGTTGGATATGTGGCCATGTTGTAAGGGTGTTCAGGTGGCAGATTGGGCACGGACACCACATCCATAGTGCTGCTTTTGTAGCATAAGTTCCCTATTCAAGGACAGTTCCCATGGATGATGGTTTAGCCCATCCCCAGTGGAAGGATCTATTGCACTGGTGTTCAGTCGATAAGATCAATAAATAAATAGCACATATTTTGATCGAGAGGGGACTCACTCCTCGGACGCGATAGAATTGTCGCTAAATTTGTACAGTTCAGATATCACGATCTCTGTGGGAGAGGATAGAAGATGGCTATTATGACTCACGTCGTTGGGCGCCTTTCGAAGCGATTCGGTAACTCATTGTTGGGCGTGTGCTTCCTTGAATGAAACCAGTGAGGCATACGACAAAGGATTGAGAATTTGAACCTGACAGTGTTTCGAACTACTTCGAACGAGGGCAGTTGCGGAATCTAACGCAGGCATTGTCAGTCAATGCGCGTGCAGATACTTGTGGTTCCGGTACAGCTACATATCGATGCATTAACAGCTCTTCAAGCCCTTCTGACTATTTTCGACACATCATGATGACTGATCTCTTCACGCACCCGCCTCAGTTATCTGTCTCAAGAAGTGAGTTCTGACTAGAAACGAACGTCTCAGTCAATGGCGTCAAAGACTGAATATTAATCGTACCTAGAAACGAACGTCTGTACTACTTGTAAGCGCGAGAATAAAAGAACTAATACTAATACTCACCTCAGTCAATGGGGTCAAAGACTGAGGTGAACATGAGGTAAGAACGAGGACTATGTAGTGAATTGTGTCGGAGAATCAAAAATAGAAGGATGTGAGACGACGGTGTAAGTACGAAGTACTAGTCAATATAGAATGAATCGTGATAATCTGATGACGCAGCTTTAACTTGATGGAATGTATGATGCATACTGAGGTTTATTTATAATTTGGGGTGTGACCGGCTTGCATAGAGCGAAGATGTCAAGCACATCAGTAGTATGTTCCGAGAGAAGAGCTTGACCAGAGCTTGAGCTGAGATAAAGAGGCGACCTGTCGCACCTCTTGGCCCTGATGATCAGTTGCATCATATCGGCGGTCTTACCGCGTCAACGTCCTGCTGATTTGTTCTGCGAGTGAACAAAGTGAAGCGATTACAATCAGACTGACACTGACTGACATCACGCGCAGACCGCCCATCTCTACATCTATCCCGCATTTGAGGTGTGGACGACCGAGAAGCATGCATTCAGGCGTACCGAAAGACATGATCAATGCTCCGAATTCCTACGCTATCGTGGACACCCCGAGATAAAGGATCTTCTCCACCGCAAGTGGGGCGAAAACACAACTCAAAAATCTCATTCGCGGCCTGATTCGAAAAACATGTACGTTGCGGACTGTTCGTGGTGCGAACTCGGACACGTTACTTTCGTCGAATCTCAAGGGAACGCGTGACCGCTGAGTACTGAGTACTGAGTGACGAGCTCCTAGCAGTCTCTTGATTTCCCATGTGAGTACATGCGATTTCATTATCGATGGTCCGGTAGACTGAGTGGTAGTGTACAGTAGTCAAGCTTCAAGTTGGTCGTGAGTTCTGAGCGTGGGAATAAGCCACGACAGAATTAAATCCTGACTTCCAAGTCAGCACCGACTTGTTCAAACACATCCCAGTCGACGTCGAGTCGCAGAGTCATAATAACAGCTAATTAGTCTTCAGAACCCACCATCATTATTCAGAACGATACCGCGGACCAAGTCACGAACGCCATTGACACACTGTCAGATATTTCCTGGCAATACGGTGAGTACACCAAAGCTCAACGATTCAGCATCACTATACATC
Source organism: Hygrophoropsis aurantiaca (assembly GCA_021014935.1). Classification (NCBI taxonomy): domain Eukaryota; kingdom Fungi; phylum Basidiomycota; class Agaricomycetes; order Boletales; family Hygrophoropsidaceae; genus Hygrophoropsis; species Hygrophoropsis aurantiaca. The sequence goes on from MU267898.1 coordinate 23,810, forward strand.
GTTGTTGGCCGTTTTTCATCCGCAACAAGCGGTAAGTAAGCTTGTCTCACCTGATCTCACCTTAACCCGAGTCACAAGTCGCTGCTAGGTACTACCATCCAGCAACTTGAATGTCCACGTCGGGCATCACGCATTAAGGCCGCCAGTACACCACTGTCATGATGTAGTTGCGTGCTAGTACGATTCAGACACCTGCAATAGTGCCTGGGACACCCACTCCCGTCGGCTTCGAGTCCGCAGCTTTCGTATTCCCTACAAAGCTTTCCTCCCAGCTCCGCAATCTGGATACAGACTTGACTCATGTACAGCACATACCAACACGGCTTCGATTCAGCGCAACTTCCCTGCACTCCCACCGATCTAATCTCAATACCAATCACCGTGACCATGCACGAACCAGAACCCCAATACCATGAGATCGATCTAAACATCCTCGAACGAATGTCATGCCCCATATACGCCCAGATATGCCCGTGCTTCCCCGTCGCCGACTCGGATGCGTCTTCGCCCCAAGCCATTATCAGCATGTTGGAGTGGGGCGTGCAGCGAGCAGCGAGTGCGGAAGGACAGTAGATCTGGTGCCACTAACTTTATGGACCATGTAGCAGCATTAATATATTATTCGTACAGCTGGTCTGTAGAGATATAGCACAAGTTGTTGCTTCGACACAAAAGAAGTCCAAGGACCCAGCTGTGTAGAAACTTACAGGTCACCGCCTACGTGAGATCAATAACCTCGCCGGATGGAACGCATATTCTCCGTGGATGCTCCCTCTTAACCTTTACCCTCTTAATAGGTCTGTCCCGCGGCTGCGAAGCCCTATCTCGACCGCCATTCGAGTTCTTCCGCCTCGACTCGAGCAATTCCAGTTTCCTCTTCAACGTGCTGATTTCGCGCTCGGTATCGTCGTCGTCGTCCTCGTTTTCCGCCTGGGATGACTCCGCGGCAGCGCTTCCTGACGCGTTTTTCGTGGACTCGGACGGCGGGGTGATACTAGATTTCTGGGGACTCGGAGGCGGGATGATTCCATTTGCGCGGAGGAGGTCTAGGCAGGCAGCGAAAACGGGCATATAATAAAGCATCCTTTGTGAGAGATGGCAGCACAGCGGAGAAATCGCGCGCACCATATCCCCGGTACTTGAAAATAAAAGTGGCAGCCGGCTGCGTCGTCGAACGCGCGAATTTCGAAAAACGAATCGGTTCAGTGGTCACCACGTCGCCGAACCTGTACACATCACCAAAAAAAAAAAAATTGTCCAAAATCTCGATTAGAACCGACAGGTGTGTAACCCACCCAACGCAATGCGCCCCGGCTTTCTTGGTGCGTTCGTGCACTTTGTGCGTCTCGGTGACTTCCCGCACGCTGTTGTGTGTGCTGTCTCCGGTTCTCACGCCATGCCACAGGCTCAGCTTCACTTCACCGAGATCCGCATTCGACCGCTCGAGGTAGGCATCGTCGTCTGCGCGTTTTTAGATACAGGACACGGGGTGAGCATAGTCCGAGCCGGAGCGGGTTCAAGACCGGTGTGACCACGCTTACCGGTGAGCTGGACGTTTGAAAACATGATATCCCGTGATAAGGTGGGGGATAACCGAACGCGGCTCTTCTTCGTGTGCAGCGAACTGGTGCGGAGCGTCACCACCCCACCGCAATGCTGGCCATCTAGGTGAACAACGCCGTCTGTGTCGCTTTGGCGCGATGGGGCACAGTCTTTCCAGTTCACGGAGAATTTCTGGGAGTGGGATACGGTGTTATAGATCATATGAGTTTGGAGAATAGCGTGTGGGCGTGGTGTGTGTGGCTGCGTACCTTTCCTGCTTCCGAGACGATCCAGCAGGTGACTGTGTTTGTGTCTGGGGAAGTTTCTATTCCATATGGTTCGAGCGCCGTATCGTCGTCGACGGTAATCCAGGCGGAGAGTTGCTTGTACTGCAGCATTTCTAGGTCGGTGCAATGGAAACTTGATGCTGGACCTTGGCTACTACGGCGCAAAGAAGACTCCTGATCGAGATGCCAGGCTTACTGTAAACGGCAATTTGGCGGAACAGTGGCCATTTGATTCAGATTAGAGTTTGTGAACAAATTGACGATCAGAAATTGCGTAAAGATCTGCATTTGGATGTAAATCTTTTTTCAACACACAACCTCGGCTTCAAGTTTACTTCAATTCAAAGCTACACACATCTCCCTCATTCGAATCTGTTAAGTACTCCGATTCTAGTTTACTTAGGAAGGGCCAAGTTCCTTCTGTTCGTCTGTACTAGCCCGACTACATGATGGAAAACCGGCCATCCGATCCAAAGCGCGCACAAAGTGTCGACGGGGAGAAGCATAGTACTTACCCGCCATTCGTAGTAGGCCGACAGGGATATGTCATCACAACAGCCACATAAAAACCGAGGAACAAGCCAATTGCGTTCCATATGGCGACGATGTCCAGCCGTTCTGTGTACATATTTGGCCCTGGGCCATCTCGGGTTCAGTCGTATTCAAATTGCGCGCAGAAGAACTTACGAAGCACGGTCCAGGTGAGGGTGTATTACTATCTGAGCCGTTATGCGGGGGCCCGGATGTGCTATTGACAGCCCTAAGTATCAGGGGACAGTCACAAGCCCGGAGATGGAGAAGGAGAGGCAGAACGCGTCCGACCGTCGACGTTAACAGCTGGTACGATGGATTGACAGCCAGTGCAAAGTATCCCGGGGTGATGAAGTTGGCCTGGACGAGGAAGACCGGCGCGGCTGGGTCTGGGTCTGATTCTGACGCGGATTTGAAGAAGAGGGTTTTGCGCGGCGCGTTGATGCCTTCGTCGAGCATGCGCATGGGGAAGTCCGCGCGTCCATTGTGGGTGTCGACGTGTCATCTCTGAGATCTTTCACGATCAGGCGCGGGATTTCGGGTGATCTTGAGGATGCCCGAGCTGCCTGGGTCTGTACCTTCGCGGACTCGGACGACCTTGCCAGCGACCCACGGAAAGCTGCTCGAGTCGAGGCCGTTCGCCAACGTGCGTGCGCCTCGGAGGACGCGGAATATCTGGGTGTTCGAGTGAAATGGGATCTGCTCGAGGATACTCTGGTCCTGACTCTGACTCGTGCAGGTCTGCCGTGATAGCTGGTCCGCGCATGGTGGACTCGGGCGGCTGGAACACCGCAGTCGGCACCCTTTTATAATATTATGGGCTCGTTGGACTGTTCGCGCGCGGTAAGTAGATGAAGGCCAAATAGTGGAGCCGAGGAGTGTCAAGTCACTTCCATGCCTTGTCCAATGATTTCTGTCTTCGGCCGAATTCGGTGATGGCCGCGAGAGGGGAGCGGCGACAGAGATACTCTTCATCGACCATTTAAGTTACGCGAGCGCGGCGCCGAGAAGCAGTGTTCTTCAACGATGTACTTACCTGTATGGTGAATCCCCACGTATGTCCTGTTATACAGAGCGCCAATACGACCGGGCCTACCGTACCTGTCGAAAAGATAGCCTACGGCACCCTTTTATACGGGGAGTGTCGCTGGGCCAGACAGAAAGTGCCAAGGCAGGCCTTCCCAAACAGACTTAGCTAGATTTGTGCCCCCGGCCGAATTCAGTGATGCAGAGCCCTGGCCGCGAGAGGGGAGCGGCGAAAGGGATGCTCTCCATCGAGCATTTGCGTGGGATCGGCGCTGATGTAAAAGGGCACGACGGGGAAGCGATGTATGTACCTGCACAGCGAATCCCCGCGTATATCCCCTGCACCAGCCCAACTGGGGGTGAGTGAGTTGACGCTGGGGATTGGACGAAGAGGAGCACGTTGGGTGGAACAGGCACACATGGCGCGGGGTAATTTTCTGAGATTGCCGGTACGGATTGTGTGGGATTGCCGGTACGGATTGTGTGGGATTGCGGGCGGGTTTGGATACTTGGGGCGGGAGGCTGATAACAAGGTTAACAGCTGAGTACACAGTGGATTGACAGACGGTGCGATGTAAGTATTCCGGGTGATGGATATTAATAATAATAGTCCCGACCTCGCAAGGTCTATATATAGGGCGTACGCGGAGGACGTGCGATTAACAGCCATATCAGGGGATAACTCGAAGCCCGGAGGTGGCGAGCGCCGTCACGGTGAGGGGAATTTAAGCAAAGACGTATCCGAAGACGAGCCGGCACGCGAAGAAACGAAACGCACTGGCACTGGCAAGGACACGGGGTAGGTCCAGGCGGTGAGTCTTAGGTTCTCTCCGGCTCTGAGAAATGGAACGAAGCTGGGGCGTAAGGGAGTGCGAGGTGCTTTGTTGTTGCTGGCATTGTCGATTCGTTTAAGCTTTCGGGAGGCTTAATTAAAGCTTTCCGGAGGCTTAATTAAAGCTTTCGGGAGGCAGAGACGTGGGTGTTAAGTACTTGACTGATGGCCCGCGCGAACTCGGGTTTTAAATTTATAACAAGTAGCAAGTACAAATTAAGTACTCCTAGATGAGATGAATGGACGACGCCGCCTATTGCTGCAGCAGAAAAGCCTAAATTCGCAGCTAGGGATGGTTAGTCCGCGCACGCCGGACCTACATAGAGGAGAAAAGACGGTTCGAAGAGGCCAAGGGACCCACGCGCGTCCAAACCAGGCCCGAGTCCCCCGCGCGCAAGGGTCGGGACACGGTGCATTCGAATCGAGCAGCCGTAGCGATAAGTAAACTTGGCGCTGGCACGGTCTTGGAGCGCCGCCGCCTTGAGTCGGGTTGGCGGCCGGGTAGCATGAACCCGGGATAAGTACGTTGCCACGGGTTTTCGAACGACGAGCAGGAATTTTAGGCCTGCTGATTTGAATCTAGGCCGCCGGATCCAGTTATATAGTCCCAGCGTGGGTCTTTGTTAGGG
>MU267899.1:0-28491 GCA_021014935.1 Hygrophoropsis aurantiaca
TCTTTCTTGTGAGGCTAACATATGGCATGTTTGTGCAGACTAAACTCTCGTGATCCGCGTGATAAAGGAGCTCGTAATGGCACGGAAGTGAGCTCGTATAAATTCGAGGCCCACCGGCGGACAGCGAGCGGATCGGATGTTACGATGTTAGATACATACATGAATCGCGCAAGTTTCCTACCAGCATCAGCAGAGAGGATGTAGCCTTGTACCGGTAATGTGGGGTGATGCCGTGACTTTGTGCCTGATGCACTGCCACTGGCGTCCGTGCTCCCAAACTTGCACTGCTTGTTTACAATCACCCTCTGATTCAACGACTGGAATAGTATATACCATACTGGCCACGCTGGCAGAGAACAATAATTGGTATGCCTCAACTAATAGCACTCAAACGTTCATTAATCACTGGCAGCGCTAATGCGGATACATTTCGATTGATACCCTTTTTACATCGAATACCCATCATCGCGCCATTACGCCGTTTGCACAACGTTTGGAACAGACTGGCGTGTCTTGGATGTTCCTCAGCTATTTTTTTTGGCCCTTTGGGTAATTCATTCAAGCAGTCTCGAGCCCATGATCCAAGTTTCCCAGTCATGATCCGTGGGGTCCCAGCGGATTTTATTGCAAGGCCTGGTACACGCAAACCCCGGGGCCATCACAAGCACAGCAGTGATGCCGTTATGGTCGAATTCTCGAAACAGTTTAGCGGACTCATTATGACCACGAGTACTCACCGGCTCCTCGACATGGCAGTTCTGCATGTCGCCTTGTTGTTGCACCTGCTTCCTTCCTTCTGGGCGATTGATACAGCGACTCAGAAGTCTCAATCATGACAACCATTGAAGACCCCAGCTCCATAAATTATGAGATCACCAATCAGCCCATACTAATGTGTACATTTCTTGCCATTTTGTGAGCCCAAACTCGTGTCATCCGTGTGTTTGTCTGACAATATTTTTGAATAGATTATTCGGTGTAGCTTCCGCGCAAACATTCTATTACTTTCACAAGTTTCCAAATGACGGATATATTACTCGCATTGCTGTAAGTTTTGACTACTCTTTCCGCTTATTGCGTCAGAATCATAGCCCGAATTTCAATGCAGGTCGGTTCAATATGGCAAGTTCACAAATGACCTCGCAAATTATGGCTCGCTAATACCTCTGCATGTCAGGCTGGTAGAAGCCGTACACTCGGGGTTACTTGTGAATGGAATCAACCATCTCCTTATTGCAAAAGCAGGAGATCTTAGCGCTTTGCTTTTCATCTATTAGTGCGTATCAACCGCAATAATGCTTCTAATCTATGACATTCAGACTGGTTTACCCTTATAATAGCGGATTATCAGTGAGGAGATCAATTTGAAGCACTCGCACTTTCGATTTTTCCCTCACACAATTGTGCTCTTAGGTTGCATATATCTTTGGCGTAAGACTTTTTTTGATGCCCCGATAATTCCCATTGAACCCGAAACAGTATGTCTCCACATATTTTGTTAATCTGTGAGTTAGGTTCTCCAATCTCCCAAAGTTCCATACTTGACAGGACGTTTCAACGACAAGCTTTTATGTCTGGCGCATTAGCACAAGTAAGATCTTCCGCAATTTTCTGGGGAGTATAAGCTCAAGAGTCTTCAGTCAGCCGCAATCCACTTATGTGCATCGCAGCGGTAAGCAACTGTGGTGAGGCCATTTCGTTTGCTTATATTTTTCTAGGGAATTCTAGCTACTGCACGTGTAGGTGAGAAAGGTGTTTCGTGGAATGCCCTTTTGTGCGAATCCTAATGCACTCCACCTAGCCGCCGAGTTAGCCTTTTGTATCATGAGGTAAGGCCGGGATATTCTTGACACCAGGCGCCATTTTGAAACCTTAGAAGTATCATGTATTCCGAATGGCAGTTGTTTGCAGATGTACTCTTGGTGAATATTTTGCGCAGTAAATTTGCATCTTTCTAATAGAGTTTCCAGAAACCATTTTTGACTGCACTTGTTCTCTCCGCTGCAGTTGACTGCGTTATTGCTATATCAATGACATACTATCTTCGGCAAGGGCGGACATCATTTGCACAGTAATATCTCTTACAAGTCTCAAGTCTAATGTTCTTGTCTTTAATGTTTCATGTTCTACAGTACACGCAGCATCGTTAATCGCCTAATTCGATACGTGGTGGGGTCAGGTTTGTTGACATTGTAAGTGCACGTCCTTTCGTACTTGCGAGAACGCGTCATGATACTTCGCACAGCCTCTTTACCACTGCTATCATGCTTTCAGTAAGTAGTAGTTTACAGCTAAAATGGTGTACCAATGATTTGGTATTCGTTCTTCAGCTCTTGATACCGCGACGTTCGTTGCGAGCTGGATTGACCTTTTTTGCCATGGTGCCTGTGCAAAGTAAATGTAAGAGATTCTTTAAACATACTTCCATAAAAATTCCTAAATTGTTCTACTTTCTGCAGTGTACACAAACTCGTTGCTGGTATCGTGCGTTCAATGGGACTCATTCTGTAAGAAATAATTCCTGAACAGCTTTTAGACTAAATTCCCGAGACCCTCGCGACAAAGGAGCTCACAATGGTACCGAAAGCTCGTATAGATTTGATCAACACCGAAGAGCTGCCAGTGGAAGCGATATTCCGATGTTGAGTGCAGAGGCTAATGGATAATATGGACATTCTTTGCTGTATCAGATAACGATCGTGCGGATACGGGAGCTATGTGTAATATTTTCATCGCAGCTTTATCAGGACCTTACTCATCGTTCGTCATCCTAGACTTTTAATAACGCGAAGGTTTCATGGTGTAGCCAGGGAGAGCAGGTCATCGTCAACATAGACTTTTTTAAGCTGACACGAGATCGTCCACATGCCTTCGACTGCTCCCGTCCTGCATCTTCTGCTGCTGTTTGAATGACCATTGTGTTGGGGATTGCGCAGTCAGCATTTTCACCTTTTGCTCCGCAAGCATTTCCCCACTCCACACCGACTAGATGAATGGGCCCATCGATGAAATCTCACAATGATCAGCGTCCTGTGGATGTCGCTCACGAAGGATAAAAATAAGCCCAGCTTAGCCAAAACCCAAAGTAGAGTGGTAAAACGGACTGCGCGATTGCGCTGGAGAGAATGAGCTGGAATCGGCAGCATTTGCGAAGAAGTTGTTCGTGTGGGAGGTTTATGTGCCGAAGCAGCCCATGTAGAGGCCCACTGCCACCGAGGAACTGCAATGATTGACATTCATGTGAGTTTCAATTATTGCCGTTTGCAGAAGAGCTGGCGGTACCGTCTGAGGCCGTAATACATCTCCCCCTGGGCAGCCACATGCTATCTTGTCTTATTGACCACCGCACTTTGATTTCCAAGCCTACTGGTCAGTTATCACTCATAGCACACCGCCTCCGCCGAACGCTGACAGCCTGAAAGTATCTGAATTGATCGAAAATGCTATGGAAAAAAATGATTTCACACCAAGTTGATTGTCCTCGGACCAAATTAAGGGTACCCAGCAAGATCGATTTTGGCGACATTTGATCTGCTCACGTTCCGGTGACAGAGTGAATACCTCGATAAGTACACAATGTCTCTCGACATTTACGGCGTCGCGCGTTACGTTTTGACCGCATCGGGTGATGTGCTTTGACTTCCCTCGTCAAATTCTTTGGAGTCGCGAGATATGAGATGATGCTCAGCCAACACACCATTCCTAGACCTTGGCGTGGGTTCCCGCGGTGGCTGCTAAATACATCCCGTTCCTATAAATATGTTGAAGTCTTTCGGTCGTGGGTCAGATATAGCTCCTCATCACACGGCGGACCAATGCGGGGGTACGTACTGTTCTTAAATACTACACAGTGCATGGCGACTTCACCTAAACATCACTCAGCTCTGGCTGGGTTGTCAAGCATTCAACTGGAGCCTTCACCATGCAGCCGAAGGGCTACAGCAATCCGGAATACATTCTACAAAGTCCCTTGATATGCACGTTCTTTGCTTGCATGTGAGCCTTGATTTCTCTGTGGAGTATCAGATTTCAGACTGATTCTCATCATAGCCTTTATGGTGTAATATGCACGCAAACATTTGCGTACATGCATAGGTTTCCGAAGGATTCGAAGATCATAAAATCTACGGTACGCGATAATACTTTTATCTTCTAGTGAGCAAGGGGTTAATGGGTTTCAATAAGGTGCTACTCCTCTGGTACGTGCAAATTTTTTCTGCTTGAGTAAACGCGACAATTTGGCCCGTTCCCCCTTAGTTTATTGGAAGGCTGCCACTTAGGTTTACTCATGAATGTCCTCAACTACTACGTGATTCAGCGTGGCGGCGAGGAAGCATCACTGCAACTGATATATACGTGAGTGTAAAATGCTCAAAAAAAACCAGTAATATTAATCTCATTCATCTTATCTATGCCAGGGGTGTTGGTGTAAGTTTTCCGTAGAACCCGACTATAAATCAAAGCTGATGATTTTCTACAGATATGCTATATATTTGGTGTAGGTGCCGTGTTTCTTGTTATCCATGACAATCACGAATTTCTCTGCTTTAGTACGTTTGTACTTATCTGGTCAACTTGTGAGTAGATCAACTCAATTCGTGGATTTCGCTGATGATCTGGCATTACAGGTTCTACGTGTGGCGCATGTGGATTAGTAGGTCTACATATTTGTTGGATACAGCCCAGTTGGCTTATTCAGTTATCAGTCAGCAAAAGATCCGCATTCAGCGTCATAATTGTGGGTGATTTCCCTGATCGTTTTGCTTTCTTGAGCTCACTATCCCCCAGGCTATTCTTGCGACCGCTCGAGTTGGTAAGGTTCGTTTTCCGGTGGACACTGCTCAACTTTAACTTGCATTCTATTTCCAAAGCTGTGGAGATCGCCTTTTGCACGCTGAGGTAACTTCATCACTCTCTTCAAGGGATATTCAGCTGATGATATTACTCACCCGACAGTATGTTCAACAACGAATGGAATCTATTTACACAAAATCTCCGAGTATGCTCTCATCATCGATTACCTGGTCACTTTCTGATTGTGGATTAGCCTACATTCGTTTCTACCCTCGTTTTGACTGCCGTCGTGGATTGCTGGATAGCTTTGTCCATGACCTACTATCTGCATCAAGGCCGCACATCTATCACCATGTATGTTTTATCTCTTCATTGAGCAGCGAAGTACTGAATGGGGTTTACCCATATAGGACTGACAGTGTGATCAGCCGTTGCGTGAGATACACAGTGGGCACTGGTGCCCTGACTTTGTAAGTTTTGGGATGCTTCTGTATCAAGTAAGATGTACCTAACAAAGCTTTAGTATGATGACTGTCGTAATTCTAGTCACAGTATGTCAAACTAGCCTCACTCTGCATCATTCCGCTTATATCTACTTGCCAGATGTTCACAGGCCCATCAATCACTTTCCTTTGCTTAGTGCCGGTACAATGCAAACGTACGTCCTTTGATATGATATTTCCCAGACATTACCGTGATAATCGTGGCATCTCTGCAGTGTATTCCAACTCATTACTGGTCTCGTAAGTTATTGGTTTGACCATCAAGAATTCTCACAATTGACAAGCACCCCGATAGGCTCAATTCGAGGAACCCAAAGCGAAGCAGGGACATAATGTCGAGCTTCAACTCACCTGAGACGCCCTCAGATTCTACTTTCAGTCGCGTCGATCTCATTCCACCAAACACCCCCCGGTGGCACTGGCGAACGGGCGATTTCTGCGAGCCAGTGAGTCTCACGCGCAGGTGACCAGTCGTTTGATAAACATGTATTTACGGGATTTTTAGGTTACTCCTTCTACACCTCATGATATCTAAGGTGATGCTCGCATATTCTTGATGGGCCATGGTTTCAGTCTGGCCATTGTCGCTCTTTTAGGGACTCGACCAGTTATTATCTTTATTTCACTTAAGTATGTATGAAGAAGTACCCGGGCAATAGGATGTGCATTTTACCTGTAGCCGTTTTTATTGTGTGGATGTGACATAGATCTCGTTTTCGTTGATTGAAACAAGATGATCAGACCATTGCTGAGTGCAACAGGGATCGAATTATTTGAACTCGGACCCAATTCACAAGGCTGTAGGTTTGTGGAGGGACCAAGTACGGCAAATATAATAATAACCGGATCGGTGACATCGTTTGCATATTTTGGCAATGATGTGTATGTCCCGCTTGAAAAGGAACGCTGCAAATCCTCGTTCTTCATTCCATCAGTACAAATCTATGTCTATTGTTGATACTCCGGGTCTCAAATCTCGAGTGTCGCCGAAATTCAAAATTCACAGACGGAGCATTTCTTCTGATAAAAAATGGCACTCAAGTCCGTTATCGTCCCCCCATAACGTTAATGCGGCCCACCGAAGACGTTCTATCACCGAGGAAAGTCCTTTTCAGCCACCACAGGCGCCCACAACGAAGCTGTCGGAGCCTCTAATAAGTCGTCTAAGCAAAGACCCATTGCCGGACTTGTTTTTTCGAATCAGCGGTGGTCCTGTAGAAGACGACATACCTTTTGATATCTACGCCGACATGCCTGACACTCTTGGGATATCGGACCACTCAGGCTCGGAACTTGGAGAGATAACAGATTTAACAGATTCTCAAACGGAGCTACCAATGATTCCCGAACCTGGAGAAGTGATAATATCAGATTCCCCAGGAGAGACCACCAGTCCGGGGACTGATTCGACTGAACAATCGCTGGTACGTAGTTGGTTGAACTGCGACTTTCAGTTGCTCTGGTACTCTCCGCACAGTACTTACATACAAATAGGTCAATCCTGCCGCCTCGGCGGCACCTTTCGACGCGAGCAATCAGCCGGATTCGACTGGCGCGTCTGCAGTTTCGGAGAATAATAATCTACCTTCATCTCCAGCTTCCGAAGCGGCTGTAGACTTTCTGTTAACCGAGCTTGATACAGTCGTCGGGTCGCCTATCTCGGTTCCGGATCGCAACATTCACGACCAGCCTGCCCCCTCCACTTCCTCGACCTCGGTACTCGAAAGGTGCAGACAAGAACTAAGCCCAGTCATTGCAATGTCGATTAAAGCAAAGGATCCCACGAGCAGCCCAGATCCCAAAGCGTGCGCCGCCCTGATCACGGATGATCACTGCAGAAAATTTCTCGAGAAGGCCAGAATGATGAAGACCCAAGTGGGTGACATTTCCTCTCAAGAGCCTCACGGCATCCGCGATCGCTCTCTGAAGCGGGGAAGAGACGGCTCGGATGGACCTGACTGGGAACGCAATCCACGCCCTCGCTCGCAATCAGAGCTCTCAAGAAGCGATTCGGATGGTACATTCGTAGGCAATCCCGTAAAGAAGGCACCGCCGACAGCCCCAAGAGCTATGCGGCAAGCTGCCCAACTTGCTCTGCAAGGAAACGTAGCGGAAAGGAGATACTCCGCAGATAACCTTCGAAGTCCAAGGTCTCCTGGTTTCATACGCGCTCCGGATAGACCGACACCCCGCAATCCGGCGTCTCTTACATCTATAACCCAACAGCCGAAGATAACAGATGCTACGAGAGAAACTCCAATCCCTCGCTCGCGTGAGGAAGATCACTCGGCAGAGCGGACGAGCATTTCTCACGACATGTCCATCGAAACTCACAGCCAACAAGCAGAACTTGTGACGCAACATATTTCACATGAATTGCCGACCCCGGAGGTTGTCTCAACAGAAAAATCGTCAGAAACTTCTACAATACAAAGCTCGCCTCTTTCCATACCGTCCGAAGCACCTCAAGTCTCTCACTCCATACCTAGGATTTGGATCACCAAAACAGGTCTCAGTGAACCAGATATTGTGGATATCGAGTTTGAAGTCGGTGCAGATCTTCTTGTGCATACTGCAGAGTGCGTTGTATGTGCATATTATGTGCTCCCAATCTCACCATCCCTGTCCAGGAGGTCAATAAAGTTTCGGCTGCTATGTCTTCCGACTAATGGTGCGAACGAGGTCATCACGCGTATCACCACCGAAGAACCGTTGGACATCAATATCATTCAGTCTGTTTGGCCTCAAGGAAAGTTTACTATAGCATTGAACTTAGGGACACCATACGAAAAAACCTGGCTCCCTTACGAAATTGCAAGTATTGGATCCTTCATATAAATGACTCATTTCGCTGACTTGCTGACCAGGATAATGCAAGCTCTCTGGATTTAACACCTTGCGTAATCGCAGGGAAAAACATTTTAAATCTCATTCAACTCGGTGATTTATCTGATTACACATTTGTCATGTGTGTTTTCCGCGCAAAAGTGACGGAAAAAATCCAAGAGCCTTGGAAGGAATTCGACTGGCAGGCATGTTTTAGCCAAAACTTGCGACCGGATCCAATCATTGCCTTTCACCCGTTCAACCGCGTCCCCGCCACTGTACAGTGATCATGATGGCCTGGATTGGCTGCTCGCACCCCTCCAACAGCAGAAGAAGAACTACAAATATGAATTACGAACATGGTGATGTAGATGGGTGATGGGAGATATCGCTGCAGATGTTAAGTCATGACATCGCGACGACGGCTGCTCTTGGCTGGGCAGGACTTATACTCATCCCCCCAAACGACTCCCCGAGTCCGTCCGCAACCATATCGTTGTCCTGGGAAGTCGCCCCAGGGATCGTGAGCCCTCCGAACACACTCCCAGCGGGTACCAATTCCTCGTCCTGGGCATCTTCTTCATCCACGTCATCACCATCACCGTTCTCTTCGTCTTCTTCATCGTCTATAGCGACCGAGGACCATTCTCGGTACACGCCTTGGATGTACGAGCTTGATCTGGGAAGTTTATACGGGTCAAATGGGAAGAATGTGTGGAGCTCGGGGTTTATCTTTTCTCCGACGATACTCCATGCTACTTTCTGTTGTCCCGTTCCGTTATTGTACTCTGAGCGTTTGTTAGCTTCGAGTATTGAATAACAGTATATAAAATCAGTAGCTTGAGCGACGCGAGCGAATTGGCCGACCACGTTGGACGAGCAAATCTATTTAGGATTTATCATTAGTTCCTGCAGCTTTACCTCAGTTGCCGAGATTGTACCTTCAGTGGGTTGAGAGAAGATGTAATGGCTCGCTGAATGACATTCAGATCCGTCATCCATTTTTTTCTGCCTTGCAGCTCTTCCAGGTCGTCTTCCTCCTCCTGGAGATCTCTCCAGCGAAAACAAAATATAAGGAACACTGCTTGTGCGATCGCGTAGAAGACGCTATGATGCGCCATACTAGGTAGAGCCTGTCCCGACTCCCATATGCTATCAAAGGCATCTAAATGTGTACGCAGAAAGGCGCATAGTACACTTATGACCCGCCGTGCACCATCACGATCTACAAACTGCGCTCGGCTGACGAATGACGCGATATAACTGGCAGCCGCTGCACGCGTCACGGCTGGGATATCCTTACCCAGAAGGGCTTTTTCAACTAGTAATCCTTGGAAGAGATCGCTGAATTCGGGATCGAGAGATGAATACCAGAATATTAGGAATTGGGTATACCGAGATTTGAAGGTGCGGATAATAGTCCGGTCGAAAATAGAGAGTAGAGTGTGAAATTGAGCTGTGCGGAGAGCCCGCCCGCTCTCTTCCGATATGGGGGATGAGGCGCGAGGCGAGTCAAGCGGGGAGAATGGCGTGGATGGGCGTGGGGTGGAAGGTGATGATGACCGGATAGCGTGAGTTTTGACAGCGGCGTGTGCATTGTTGAAATGATCAAATATTAGTGTGAGTATCGCGTCGAGTTTGTTGACCATGTCGTGGATATGTTGGGTATCTGAGGGTGGTTCTGCGTTGGGACCGTCGTCTCTTTCGCCATCATCAGAAGACAGGTCGCTGATATCGTCGCCTTCATCTTCACCTTCACCATCAGACTCGGATTCTTCACCCTCCTGTCCAACGGGAGTGTCAAATGGGTCGAATTCAAAAACATCACCGTGATCCTGCGTCTCGTCTTCTTCTAGCTCTTCTAGTTCCACTTGGATTTCAACCTATTCAATGGTAAAGTGAGAATGAGGGCTGCAAATGGGAACATAGGCAAGACTGCGCACGTCGATTTGAATCGCACGATCTATGATAGTCGCGAGCATACGATCGGCAAGTTCGGAACAATATTCCGTGATTCGGAGGAGATTTCGGATATATGTCACTTGAGCGACTTGCGATTGTCGTTTGTGAGGGAAATTACGAACAAGCAATGGCTGGAGTGTCGACGGCATTGTCGGGATCAGAGAAAGGAGATGGCGGAGGAGAAAATGAAGACGGTCATAGATGACTCGACGAGTGAGCGGCGTGCTGGAACTCTCAGGACCTCCGTTATGGAGTGCTTGAATTCCTGATTCTGGAGTGCGATCTTGGTTACTGTCTTGTGTATAGCATCATAGGCGAAAGAAAACGCACGATGTGTAAATCCTTGAGTAATTTTGCTTAGTACAAGGGATAGATATTCTGGCCGTGCGCTTAAGAGCATGCCCACAAAAACAGTATATGACTTTACAAAAGCGTTGTCCATCGTAGTCCAAGGAAGATTAACTATAGCTTCAACGAGGGGGAAATGACGCCGCTCCAGTCGAGAAAGAACGTGGGACAGAGCTATGATCCACAAGCGCAGCTGAGTTGTTGGCGTTGCATTATCACCCGTTTTCTTGGGATTAAACTGATCCACAAGATCATCGAAGTCTTTACTCTGGCCCTGAAGATGCCATGAGATGCAGATACGCCACGACGATATGCAACCACTTACATTGAGCTTTTCTTGCAGCGCTTTATTGACAAACGCGAGGAACATATCTTTCTTGTGTTGCTCATCCTGCTTGATACGCGAATTTGTCGCGATCGGACGTTGGGTGAATAGTGGAGATGTTTCTCCTGATTGTGCTTTTGATGATGTGGAAGGTTTTGTGAATTTGTCGAGTGAAATCTTTGGAGATGGTTCCATGAAACGAACGGTCGGAATATGTGGTCCTGTTTTCGGTGTTCTCTGATTGAACTGGGATCGCCTTGAATGAGGATCCATTCTGATTTCTAGAGTTGACGATCAAGGGAGAAAAACATTGCTCGCAAAATTCTTCTGTGGTCCAAAAATAACTGAGAATGAGAGGAAAACCTTTCTGTATGTCCAAATATGGGTATATCTGCGTGAATATCCACATTTTAGTGCGGAACTTGTCCACCACTGTCGAATTCCAGTTCTCTGTCCACCACAAATTCATCCATCATGTCGGCGTCACCATTCTCGTCGGCTCATAGACTCTATGTGAAATCCCTGTACCGGCGTATGTTGAAGAATGAGCTTGACTGGGTTGTCCGAAGAGATATATGGCGAGGAAGGGCTCAGTTGATTCGAGCTGAATTCGAGCGGAACCGGTAGGTTCAACTGGTTCCTCGTCCCGAGTTTGGTGCTCGTGGATATGTCAAGCGAAAGATAAACAATGCTTATAACCATCCTTTACTCAGAGACGTGCATGAGCCAAGGGCACTGGCTCAACTCTTTGAAAAGGCAGAGGCGGACTTAGCCCAAAGGGTACATCCCGATCCTTATATACGTGAGTTCGTCGAGACGAGAGCCATACATCACATACTTACCGTCTGTGTTTTTCGATAGCTCCTACTATGCCTGGAGGTACAAAATGGTACGTGATTATTGTCTCTAAGCGCTTGCATTGGTGATTCCTGACCTAAACACTGCAACAGGGAGCGAAACATTCCTGTATGCCCGAGTTCTGCCGGCTATATGATAGTCACCATACTGACTGTTCAATTTATAGCCAACGATTGCACCTATCTACGATCATACTGCTGCTCATTAAGACATTGTACATTCCAGTCCCCAATACATTGCTATTTTCAGAGCTGGTGTCATTTCTGGTGTCATTTTCACAACTCTCATCGCAGAATCCACGTCGATGTCATCTTTCATTGTGTGATCTTGAATGTTTATTTTTGAGTGATTCGAGGAATTGCCGTGTCCATAAACACATGGGTCTGCTTGAGTGGCCACCTACGATTTACTATGTAATAAATCACGACCTTTGTCATTTGGACCATCATTCAGAGTTACACACATTGCTCTGCTGATACTATGCGCCAGAGCTCTTAATCTTATACCCCTACTGTCAATTACCTCTATATCTCTCAGACAGTTCTGGGACCATGAACTACATCCGTGGAGCAGTTAGCGCGATCAGTGCGCCATACCAATATTACAGGGATCTCGCTCCAATAAATCCATCTACACTCACCGGCGCGATCGACGTGATTGTTATTCGAAGACCTGGCGACGCAGGAGATGTTGTCCTTGCATGTTCACCATTTCATGTGAGATTCGGGAAGTTACAAGTGCTGCGTCCTGCAGAGAAGAAGGTACGCCACTTCGGATCCACTTCACCACTTCGCGGACGATTCTGAGTATGCACAGGTCAATATCTTTGTGAATGGCAATCCAATACCGTTTAGCATGAAGATCGGAGATGCAGGGGAGGCCTTTTTTGTCTTTGAGACTGAAGAAGACATCCCAGAAGACCTCGTTACGAGTCCGATACTTCAGGCTACACAAACCGCCAAGGATGTGGACGTGGAGAGTGACAGGTTTGGGGCTCAGCGCCCTCAGGGTGATGTCACCGTCAAGGTAGAACCCAAGGATGAGATGCAAGAGCCGGAATTCTTGGATTTGAATGCCTCTCTTGATTCGCCCCCGAATTCGCAAATCCTTCCTCCAACTGATACCCCAACTGATCCCTCAGATCATGTGGACGAAGCATCAAGACCAGGAGATAATTTGGTGATCCCTCCAACAATCCAATATGCAGATGGAAAGTCCGAACAGACATCAGCTTCATTCTTGGTATTAAATTTTGGCTACAGGTGTTGCTTTAGATATGGAAGGATACCACTCTCATGAACGTGACGGATCCGGCGATACTGTAACTCCCGAAGGTAGAAATCAATCAACACACAATGTTGCATCAACCAGTAGCTCGCCCATCCACAGGCAGGAAGCCTCCAGTGACGTGTTTTGCGCGTTCCTACTTTCAATATTCTGACTTCTTTACAGGATCACCCAGCCCCGAGACCCGAGTGCCTTTCCCATCCCTGCCAGGTAATCGCTCGCTTCTAAACACAGCCTTCTCAAGCCGACGTGCCATATCCGAGTCCCCAGAAGACTTGTCCGACCCGAAATTGCACGACGCTCCGAACGGTGACGCCTCCCGACAGCAGGAATACTCTTGGGAATGGGGTGCATTTCCCCAGCCTTCTCCTTTGACACCTCATTTTTCCAACAGTGGATCCGCGAAAGGAAAGAGCAGGGCACCTATGCGCGCCGACTCTCTGAATCAAGAACACGAGGATGACCTGACGCTACTGCGAAGTCACAGCGTTCCTCCGGAGTTAGAAGGAAGTCCACACACCATCCGAACTGCCCTCCCTCCCGTAGATGACCACCACCAAGTGGATGCGGTCGAGGAAAGCGACGGCTTTGGATCGGGGGGTATGCTGTCTGCGCGCCCAGATGATCCCACCAAGTTCCAGGTATGGATCGAGGGTAAGGTGGTCGATTTCGAACTTAGCCTCGTCTCGTCCACGGAGGTGTTCAAAGGACCTGACGAGTTAGAAGCTGCGCGGATATTTGAAAAGGGAAAGATCGATTACCGGAGACTTGTATCTGATGAAAGCGTTGTTAGAGATGCGGGCCTGGTGATCAAGTGGGCTGGCGGACAGTATGTTGTTCGCTCAGATTGCTCGCCACTGATGGACGCCCTCCAATTGTGGTGTGCCGCTGCACCCCGAGATCATCTTGAAAGTCTTCCAGCACCGATCGCACCCGAAGATGAGCCGGTTCCTACGATGACATTAGCAGAAGAAGCGGAAGCGTTCAAGCGTGCAGAGTCAGAGCCGCCAGAATCTTCGCGAAAACCAACATCGACGAGTTGGGTGAGGTGGTGGAGTCGGAGTAGGGGCATCGAAGAGTCGGAATCCTCCACACGACCAGCTTTGAGGCCATCAGCTACCGTTCCGTTGGACAAGGTGAGTAAGATATAATCTATAGTGCTACGAGATGTTCATCCACAGTAAAGCACGCCCCGAAGCCTTCATCCGCCCACCCGCCATCCCATTTTCCTGCTGCATCTGCATCGGTACCATCCCCTTCGACACCTGCAGAGGGAAAGTCTCCGGCCATCGAGCCTTTAGGTGAAGTCTTGCGTGCAAAGATAGCCCGGACGCAGAAGAAGTTCGCTAAGACCCTTAGACTTTCTTCCGATCAATTGGTATGTATTTGCCGTGAAGTAGTTCAACGGTAATCTCATCCATCACCCCAGAAATCCCTCAACCTCAATCCGGGTCCCAACACCATCACATTTTCCCTCTCCACGACCGGAGCGCCAGCATGTACGGCTCGAATATTTGTCTGGGAATCCACAGACTTGGTAGTCGTTTCTGATATCGATGGTACCATTACTAAGTGTGTATCACATCTAGTAATAGTCCTGTGGGATAGCTTGTTGACTCTTTACTTCAGGTCTGATGGTCTTGGTCATATATTCACAATGATAGGCCGGGATTGGACACATTTAGGAGTTGCGAAGCTATACACAGATATAAGAAGAAATGGCTACAGGATCATGTATCTTACATCTCGCGCTATAGGCCAGGCAGATTCTACCCGAGACTACCTCAAAGGCATCAAGCAGAATGATTATCAGCTGCCAGAAGGGCCAGTGATAATGAGCCCAGATCGCCTAATGGCTTCACTTCATCGGTGAGTGATGACGGTAGAAAGTACATTAAATGGCATTCTCATAGCGTGCAGGGAGGTCATCATGCGCAAGCCAGAGGTCTTCAAGATGGCTTGTCTACGTGACATTCAGCGATTATTTGGAGAGGCGACGCGAAGTCCGTTCTACGCTGGCTTTGGCAATCGTATCACAGATGCGCTGTCATATCGCAGTGTAAACATCCCTAGTGCGCGAATTTTCACAATTGATTCATCTGGAGAAGTCAAAATGGAGCTTCTTGAGCTTGCGGGCTACAAATCTTCGTACGTCAGCCTGTTATGGTGGCATATTGAATAAAGTTGAACGGGCTCATATGCCAACAGATATATCCATATGACAGACTTGGTCGACCAAATGTTCCCTCCCATCCACCGCAAGTGGGCTGCAGAGTTTACCGATTTCAACTATTGGAAACAGCCTGTTCAAGAGTTCCCGCTTCCCGACTTGACACCTCCTTCGCCAGCATTAAGTGCCCGCTCGGATACTTCCAATCAAAGCGCTCTTGCTAGGCTCCGGAATTTCAGTCTCGTGGGGACAAGGCAGTCCAATAACATGAAACAATTTAACCTTCCTCTGCCTGCCACGGCTCCAGAGGGCACTCCAACGAATGGAGCCGGACACAGAAACTCTCATCTTCGGCAGATGTCCTCGCTAGAGCGGTTAAGTAACAGACTAGCTGCTTTGACTCAGTCGTCTTCGTCCAGTGTCGACGAAAGTGGATTAAGTGTCAGCCCAGTATCTAGATCATCGTCTTCAACATTCTTGGATTCTGATGAGGAGGAAGATGACGAGGGTGGTATATCAAAAGGCAAAAGGCCGAGAAGCCGCAGTATGACCAGCATGCCTGGATCCCTCGACGACGACATGCAATTCGGTGGAGATTCGGACGGAGATGTGGAGGAAGGGTATGGCTATGACGACGAGGGTGTGGGCGAGGGGGAAAGTGGGGAGAACGAAGAGGAGGCTGCAGAAGAAGCGTTTGACGAAGATTTCTTCACGACAAGCCAGATGAATAAAGTGCCTTTCCCATAATACCACTGATTTTGAGGCTATGTCGCAGATTATTTACTAGAACTTCGAACGAAATTAATCAATAGTTATCTACATACACGATGAGGTATATGGCCCAGGTTAAAATGCGTGAAGATCATGAATGATGAGTAGCATTGTCTTGGATAGCAAGAATCTCAAGCGTGAGAGGCGTAAAAATGTTAGTACAGTAGTGTGTCGAGGTATTGGCTGATCATGATTGTGTCAAATGAACATGGTTTTCATGGCAATGTTCGTAGATTTGTAATGCGTGTTCATCGTTCTTTGGTGAGCGACTGTGAATGACTTATAAAGCCAGTATATGCTGCTTGAGCATCCGCGAAAAGGATAGCCAGTAGTTTTCTTTCTTCATCGGTCAAGCCATCTATTTGGCTGTCGGATGGTTCGAAATCAAGCTTGACACCTTTCCTGATCCTTTGCAAAACGACGTCTCTCCACACTCTCCACACTCGGGTGTCGTTGGGAACGAATTCCTCGAGCATTTTATCGGGTTCGGCAGGCTTCAGGATTAAGAGCACGAAGATGGCCATCGTGGACCGTGTACCTAGCATGTATTTCTTCAACGGCGGGTTCATCAACACGTTCTTCATGAGTATCTCTCTTTGTATCTGCTCTTTGTCCAGTGACGAGAGATAGGAATTATATCCCCAAGAGACACCAAGGGATGCGACGAAGAGGATTTGACCGAAGAGGGTGCCTTGCGGTATGAGCAGCAGTTGGGCCACGAACTGAATTGTCAAGAGCATCGAGCACCATCCAATGTTTCTGTACTCTGGCTCGCTGGAAAATCTGAGCGAGAATTTTCCCCGAGTGACGACATTCACCGCCGCTTCTTCGCCTTGCAATATGATGGTTTCCCGTTCGGTGAACAACACTCCGTCTCCCCTAGGCGCTCCATCGGCAGGCCTCGGATGGTTGAAAGTAAATTTCCCAGAACCGATCACAAAACAGGATATTCCACTTGAAAGGATGCCGAGCAAGATCATCGTGAATGAAAACCAGTCCTCGACGAGGCCACTGACGACGCACGCGCCGATACTGACAGTGATGGGTATGCTGGCCACAAGACCGGATTTGGTCCTGAGGCGTTTTGGGTTGGTCTCGAAAGGTGGAACGTAGGATAGGTCCGCAATTGTCACCCCCACTGGTGTTGTTATTCGGCCTGGCACCTGGATTGCTTCCCTCGCTGCGCATTCCTTTGCGAATAAAGCACCCAGGTGGCTGGTGTCCGGAAGAATGGTGCCTGATTGTGCAGCTCTGTACTTTGGGCCCTTTAGCCCATCCAGTTCGAAGAGCGTGGCAGGGTCTGTATTGACGCCTGGGAAGAGACCATCCCAAAATCTCGAGTTCGCAAGCCGTCCGTATCTTTTTCCGATATCATATGCTCCTGGTGAATTATACCACCCCAGCCATTTCCTGCCCTCGTACACGTGCACTGTGGCCATCGCTGAGACTGCCTCATCACCACCAAAGAAACCTGCGACTCCAGAGGTATCGAGGGTAAAATGCGAATCAGCAAGCGGCATTGAATCTGCTATTGAGCGACGATTTATAGGCATAACCTGAATTTGGGGCAAATACATGTGAGCAAAGAGGGACAACTATCGCTCGAGTCTCAACTTCGGATTTCATGGCCTGAATTTATGGACACTGACCTCGAGGATGGTAACTATTCCCAATATCACAATTGATCACAATGTCCCTGGAAGCAGTGGTTACGGCTATGAGAAAAGGAGGATCCACCAAATTGCAGATGGCTTGGCAAACCTAGCCAGGCTCTGTAAACTCTTGGGTAGCTTTTGGAAGGGATTCTGCTGCTGGAATCTTGCAAACCTCTAAGGTGCTGAGAAGTAGGAGGAGAGTATTAGCAGGACTCGTGTTTACATGCCAGTGGGTTGAATTACTAGACGGGATCTATTTATCGATCATTGAGTCCATCAGAGTAAGTAAGTGAACATGTGTCACGGTTACAACGGAAGCATATATATATGATCTATTATCAATTCACGACCAAATTCGCAAACGCGAGCGGCGAGCATCACCAACAATATTTTCAGTACTTATAGTACGGTGCTACTCAATACTCGCCAGACACTACCAGAAGGTTTCGATCTGAGTATTCTCACTCACATCGATGAACGCTCAACTACGGGAGATTTCCCACATCTTGGTGCAAGTGGCAGCGAAAAGCTAAACTTAAGGACGTTTGTAAAATCAACTCCCAAGCACTCTTGGAAAAGATATATAGGCGGGGCTGATACGATCCTGTCATTTGTCTTGGGTGCTGGGCGCTGAGCGCCCATGAGCTGATCCGCGACTGATCTGGTGTTTCAGCAGATATCTTCACGCTGCCAAGCCTGTCAATCCCACTGGCGTAACCCTGGAAAAAGAGCGCTTCGATGACCAGGACGGCATTTGAGCGGCACTGAACTGTGCGATGCAGTCGAACTGTCGGTGGCTAGGTGGTGCAAAAGTTAGATACTATTCACCCACCGTTCTGTGAGGAAATGTAATGGATAAACAGCGCGGTGCTCGGGCCTCGAACAACAAGCTGTGATAACGGAGGTTTAGATACCTCGTGAAGTGATCAGAATGATATGTATGGTCAACGTGTGGTGATCAATGGATCGTTGGCGAAGATAGAATACTAAGCAAGGAAAGTTCAAATGACTTTCTCGCCAAGTC
Source organism: Hygrophoropsis aurantiaca (assembly GCA_021014935.1). Taxonomy (NCBI): domain Eukaryota; kingdom Fungi; phylum Basidiomycota; class Agaricomycetes; order Boletales; family Hygrophoropsidaceae; genus Hygrophoropsis; species Hygrophoropsis aurantiaca. The sequence continues at coordinate 18,524 of MU267899.1, forward strand.
AGGTGACGCAACCTCAATGTCACGTGTAGACGCGGTGTTGTGGTATGTGTTTGTTTGTTCGTGTGGGTCCAGCTTTTATTTGGTTCATGTTCGTTTTGTGTTAGCTAACGTTGCTCTGATATTTGGTTTTCTCGTTCTGACGCTTTTTTTCTAGCTCAAAGCCTTTTCATTCCCGGCTTTTCGTCACGAAGGCCTTACGCCGTTCACGCGCCACGCATCCAACGCTCCCTCCTCAAGAACACTTCAAGAAACTATCCACGATCAAGACTTTACAATGTTTCCGCTCATCCCAACACTAGCACTTGCTTTCATATCGTTCATATGTTCAGCATTCGTCATTCTTCGTATTGTAATTCCCATTTTACCTCCCCACCCCTTGAGTCGACGAGTCCCACCCGTATGTATTTTCTTGGGCTCATTGGCACGGTCAAAAAAATCGCTAACTTATCGCTTGATTGTAGTCCGAGTTCGGACTGCCTAACTATAATTTTCGTTCCCTTTCTTCAGCCGACAAGAGCCATCTCTGGCTCGCATCCCTCGACATACTCGCGCTCGGCGTATTCATATGGCAAGCAATGGACGAGTACATGGGCGGCCCTTCCAATTTCGGCGAGGCGCGTGATGCTGCATCCTCAGCGAGACTCTGGTTTGCCTTGACCATAAGGCAGAACTGTCTCCTTGTGGTATCTGGGCTTACCTTGATCCACATTCGTATGGGACGCTCCGTATCCTTTGGAGCGAAACATTGGATGCTATGGGCGCCTACTATGCTACTAGGTCTCACGTCTACCGCCCTGACTGGCGTTCTTGCAGGCGCCGGAGTCCCCAGTTTCTTCATGGGCCTCGTAGGCTACTCGGCTACAGTCGCCGTCCTAAGCACCGCTGCCTTTGGGGGACTTGTGTACACTCTAATGGTCATCAGACGCAATCTTGCTGCAATGAACGAGCCTGCAGATAACTGGCCTCCCGTGAAGGCGACGGAAGAGAAGCCGCGCCCCTCTTTCGGCACAGAGGACATCGACGCTCTCCGTGAAGGTAGCTCTTGGCTAACATCCGACGCCGGTTCTCGCCACGACTCCTGCTCAAACTGGTCGTTTTCCACTCACCAAACACATCATCAAGTTGGTTCTATGCGTCTAAACCCAGCTGCCATTTCTCAGCAATCTCTTGTGCCCAAATCATCCTACTGGTTCAATCCTCCAAACTCTGCTCACGCTTCGGATTCTGACATACCTCCAGTCCCTCCTTTGCCATCGCCTTACCGCCCAAGCAGCTCCCCTACATGTTGCGGCGGGCTGAGCGATGATCCTGACCCATTCCGCCGCGATGTCCCTGGTCGACCTCGGCTTGGTTCCCAGAGCTCGTGGTTGACGTCTCATTCCGGGTCTCAGGCGACGCTGTCTGCGTTCTCTTATCCAACAACCCACCATGGAGGCAGCGCAGTAGACCTCAACACTGGATTGCTCGCGCCTCCTACAGCATCTCGTCCCGCCACCCCTGCTTTGTGCAGCGCCCAAGTCCTTGGCGGTTATGGGTATACCGCTGATTCAGAAAAGGGACTTGCATCCCTCGCCGTCACTGGAAGCGAAATCGATATATCCTTGTATCGCTACGCTTGCTGGTTGATGTCGATTTGGATCCCTCTTGTGAGTACACACGTTTGTTTTCTTCGCTGGCAACTTAAACAAAGATCAGGGTCTGTCGCTCCCGTATTTGTTCACCGTTTCCGCCAATGGTTCCGTTGCTTCCGATGCCATTCCCATTTTGCTGGTTTTGTCTGTAACGATGTCGTCGCCGCTCCTTGCGCTTAATATCTTGTTGCGCTCGCCCATTCCTATTCCGTCGGGTCTCTTCGATATTCACCCGGATCCCCCATCAGTGGTTATGCGCGCACCATCCCCAGCCGTCACGCTTGCATCCTACGATCGCGAATATAAACGAAGCGGTAGTGTCACCATCGTCGAAGGTCGTCGCAGCGGTGATGTCTGGCTCACTCAAGGTGATGCTGTGGATGGAAAAGGAAAGGTCGCTCGCGCTTTAGGTCTCATGTCGCCTGTCCCAAGACTGGCTGTTCTTCCTCCCGATGAAGATCAAGATGGCGAATTGACTCCTCCCTTGCCAATCCAGGTGGAAGATAGGTCGTTCCCGAGCACGCTTCCTCTTACGCCGCAGTCAGCCAACAGCGCAGAACTAGGGCGGGTGAGGAAAGAGTCTAAAGCTTCTTCGCACCTTTCAGGAGATGAACCTTACGCCGGTTATGCGTCGAAGATAATGGTGGCTCAGAGGCACTACTCTGCCCTCGCTACCACGGTTGTTGTACCTGCGTCACCGGAAAAGCGAGAATCAGCGGGGGCCACATTGAGCGCGACCACTGGCTTTGCCATCGATCATTATGTTCCTGCCACCGGTCCTGGTGCCTCATCGCATCTCCGTTCTCGCTCGACCTCCTCAATTATTGGCCAGGCCATCACGACTTCTGATATCAGCCCTCCGCCTTCGCTCCCTCTCCCCCCGACGCCACCCAACGTCAGGAATGCCAAACTCGCCAAACAGCTTGTCCACCGCAAGTCGTACTCGTCTGGTTTCTCCTTTGGCGCGGTTGTTAACGATGACCTTAATGAAATTGACGCACTCACTGCCGGACTTCTCCCCTTGCTTGTTCCTGGGTTGAAGGTCGGAAACGACATGAAGATTCGGGAATGGGAAAACTTCTCTCCGCCGTTGAGCAGCACTGTTACCAAGAAGAAGGCCAGCCGCCATGTCAAGCAATCGGTTGGGTCTGACTTTGGAGTGTTGGCTCGGGAAGAGTTCTCCTCGCCGCAGTTCCATTCAACCCCGGCCCATACCAAGCAAGGCGCCCGCGCACGCAAGACGTCTGCTCACAAGCGAAACCACATGAGTTTGCCTAGGTGAGAGATGACTAAAATCCTGATATGAGCTATGTTCACTTATACCGCTTTAGCTTGGGCCTTGGCAGAGATACCGTACACACCTGGAAAGCAGAGTTAAACCGTGCCCTTGCGAGCAAGGTTGGACAGTATGCACCGATCTCTGATAACGCCAGACGAAACACCGTCTGGGGTGATGAATCCGTTCCTAATGTCATGGCGCATCCTGTGACCATTCAAGAAGATGACGAGATGCTTCCACCTCCTCCCGCCAGCAAGGGAGCTTCCCTGGGCCGATCGATGTCCACCAGATCCTTGGGCCTCCGCGCTGAGGTTCCTCACGCAGTAGACAGTGCTCGTGCTTCCGTCGCTACTCTCCTTTCTGAAAAGGTTGTTCCCCCTTCCGCTGCCAGTACCGTCACTCTGTTCGACCCCGACTACGGTTTTGATCCCATGGCAGAGAGCACGCCGCACGAAAGCAAGAAAGCCCTTCAATATACTAGAAAATACCAAGCCGCCGCTATGCCCCGTCCCACGTCTCGTCGCTCAAGCATTGTCTATATAAAATCCGATGAAAATTCACCTACTGAACCCGTCACGACTACGAACCCCGAAACGTCCCCGAAAACTTTTGCACAATGGTCCGCCCGAGCGGTGCGACCCCTTATACCCAAAGCTAGTAAATTGCAGCGCAAGCAACCCTCGCCGGAAACCAAGCCAGGCTCCCCCAGTGGTGGCCTGCGCCCTTTGTCCCTCCTTCAGGATCGTGGTTCCAACCGCGTTGGTGATGTCGCCAACGTCGGTCCCACGCGCCCGCTTGTTCTTGGAAAGAAGAAGTCGAAGAAAGTGACACGAAACGAGAACGCCGATCCTAGTTCTGAGAACAACTATCTGAAGCCGCTGCAACTTGCTCGGTCCGATACCAGCAAAGTCCGTGGATTGCTTCGCAAGACCGAAGCTTTGCCAAATGTGGTCATCCGGCCACCCTCGGCAACTGAACAAATGGGCTCCCCATACGGGTTTCGTTGAACGATGACTTTTGCCTTTCTTTTTGTAAATCTTGATGCTTTTTATTCCTTTTTGCTTTCAGTTAGGTTTTCGTGGTACCGTTTTGCTTTCTGCAACTCAAATGATCTAACATGTATCAGTTCGCTCTGATCAATGCTGTATAGCTTTCACATATGCTCTCCATTCTCATCCTACGTAGTCACTAGCTATAGCTCTGCTCCAGTTCTCCAAGTCCTATTGGACAGTTACATTCAAGCACAACACATACAGCTATATTTTATCTTGTCCATTATCCCATATGCCCCTTTTCCTTGTTGCTTCGCATACAGCAGTGATTCCTGAGGAACTCACGGCTGAATCGTATTAAAAGTTCATTTGACGTCTCCTGCTAGGTAAAAGTTGTTTGAAAGTACTTTAGATCTGAGAGCCTCCGGTGCGTACTTAAGCACAGGCTTCCGTCATGAAATTCACGGTAAAATATCTCATTATCATCAGCTGAAAATGAAATGGCTATCGGAATCTATCCGAACGAAACAAGTTCTGATACTCCTACAGAATCCGCATCCCAACACATAAATTATATCCTGTATCTCTAAGGTCACCCGATAGACTGTATGATCTCCTCTGATACCGATCTCGTATCAGCAGGAGTTGCCCCGTCTACACCTGCCCCATCTCCTTCAGGTTGGTCAGACCGTCTGTTTTCTATTAGCGGAGGAACATCACTGCGCGTAGCGGGTGATGCGTGTCGTGAAAGCATGGATTCAGGAGCTCTAAGCCCACCGCGACGCAAACGCGGTGCTTGCGAACGTTCCTCACTCGTCTCGTGCTCAGCCACCGTATTGTCCTGCATCATGGTCGAATACTGTTCTGCTGAAGGCACTGGCGCCTGGAAAGTCCAATCTGCCGGGCGCGGACCACCCGGTGGAATCATCTCGAACCGGCGCGCGAACGGGAAGAAATGCCTCGCTTGGGGCTGTGGTGGCGGCGGCGAGCGGAGAGGTGCGAGCGATGGGCCTGATACTCCCGGACTGCTTGGTCTGTGCCAAGATGGGAGCCAAGGGGACTCGGGAATGGGTGTAGAATCAGTGTCTACTGCTCCCCTAGATGCGCTCCCTTCCTCCTCGTCGTCTGCCTCTGCAAGCAATCTTGTTGTGTTCCGCCGCCGTGATGTGAACTCGCTGAAATCTGCTGTTCGACTTCTTGTTGCGCGGCGTGCGGAGAGCTGGCGAGATAATGGGTGTGTGTGCTGCATTGCACTTGGAGAAGGAACCCAACCGCTGCTGCTCGTCGCGGGGCGAGTAACAGGTGCAGATGACGATTCCGATTCCTGTTGCTGCCGTAACGGAGGTAACACACGATCCATGTTCGATTCTGTTCCTGGCCGTCCCTCTAATAGCGAGCGAAAGGGACTCGGAATCAGTGGGTTTCGTCGATGCGATTGTACGCCGTATACACTTGCAGTCGGACGGGATTCTCGTTCCTCCCCAATCGGTATATAAGTGGCTACTACTTCATCGTCATCGTCGCCCATGTATAAATCGTCAGACCCGTGCACTACGTGTTCCGCAATATCTATGCCTGTCCTTCCTGCCGGTCGTCGTCCGTGGTTCCTTGGTCTATAGACCATCGCTGGACTCGAAAGGCGCCTGAGTGAACGCATCGTTCGGTCAGCAATAAGTCCCCGTTCAGCAGGTTCTCGCAGTCGACGTTCTGCAACTTCCTAGTAAGCGTAAGAATTTGTGCCACATTGCAATGAAAGTCCAAAGGGAACTCACTTTAACTAGCACTTCGATAATAGAAGCCGTGAATGAGTCTCCCGTGCTCAACTCCTCCACAAAAGTTTGGTAGGTAATTATAGGCTCAGTTTTACTGCCGTCGTCGTCTTCGTCATCATCAATCTCGAGCCGGGAACGTTTTATAGCACCAGAGCTATGCAGAATAGGCAGTACAGATTCTCGGTCATCATTTCAGACCTGTACGTATAGTGAACAGACATACACCAAGCTCTTCATTTTGGCACCTAGGACATCATCCAAGGACTCGAATGTCCTGTGTATCATGGCGCGCGGAGTTCAGTTAAGGATTTGGAATTAAAGAGGCGAGATAAGATCATGCAATGAGGCGTATTTACATACCATCTCCCCATCTTTTGATTGATCTCGTTTGAATTTTGGACTGTCTAGCTCTATTGGTCTGGGATAGCCTTTTGGGATGGTCCTATGAATGTACGCAGGTGCTGGGATGGGAAAAGAGCAGGAATCTCGACTGACTTTGGGCCGAATTTACACGGTATGGTGGTCAGGAAGGTCTGTTTGTTCCTTGTTTACCTTCCATAAACATCCAACAATAGGGATTGTGGCTGATGACAACTGCCGTGCAGGGTTTCATCTTGACATCGAACTTCAGTCTTGTGTGCTTATGAGAGGCTGAGGGGTGCGATTCCGGGTTATTTGGATCGATTTCATCCATCATATCATTCAAATCCCTGTTACGATAGTGTCTATGAATTAAGTAAATGAGGTACGAGGCACCTTATGCCGAGGGACTAACCAAGATCAACAGAACAAGAACAGTTACACAAGGTCCTTCCCAAAAGAGGGCTGTCTGGTAATTGTTTCCAAATCAAATTTCATGTTTTGTTTTTGAAAACTGGTGCGTAAATGGGGAAGGCAAGTAATCGGCTCTGCCAACCAACCGACGATCATCTCCGTCACATAGCTCAGCGGCTTCGTCTTCGCCGCGATATCAAACACTGGGCTGGGTCAATATGTACTCCGGCCCTCTGCATATCTAATGTTCCGTCTGGATGAACTGCCTGTAATCTCTTACTGAGTTCGGCGATGTGATCGCGCAACCCTTCATTGTTTCCCTCACTAATGAAGAAACGGCTGACGAATTCGTCAACACCTTCAAGCCAGTTTTCAGGGGCATTAAGAACCTGCACGTAGGGGCCCTGGGATGAGGGTATTGAGGTACGCTTGTCCATACTTGTGAAGGGTTATCGGGGGGAATGATGTCAGTTTTGTTGACATCGAAACAGCTGGCCTCCGCCCCCGAAGCTCGCAACGCGACCTAGGGCGAGATGAAAAATGCGCCGCCAAATCCTTCAGAGCTAGAAGACGGAGGTGACGCGGGGACGGGAGAGGATGAAGAGAGTGGCTAAGGAGCTGAAGAATAACGTTGGCGCTGGCTAAGTCGCCTGCTAACTAGAGGTTTCTGGCCCAACGCCGGAGGATGGGAAAGTCGCAGGGAGCAACGCTTTCGTTAATGTGAGCTTGTGTGTGTAATTAAGGATACTATTATTCTGACTCACAATGTTCAAGTGCGGCAACTCCGATTTTTGAACCGGTAAGCTTATGAGAAAGCTGGTTCTGAACTCGGAGTGCGCATTGGAAGTCGCACAACGCAGTGACATAACCGTCGCCTGAGAAAGAAAATAAGAGAAGGAAATCGGCAGATGGCGGTCTGGCACATACCATGGACGTAGATCAAACACGATCGGCGTGTGGCGGTCCAACCCACAAGCGACGAGCATCCCTTGCGATATTTTAAACGAGGATCTTTGGCCTGTTTCGCCCAAGCTTCGTACTCCGCAAACGAATCCCGTTAACTTTCTGGAGAATGGTAATAGAGAGGTTTGATAGGTTTGTCTTTGTTCGTCGCAGATCTAGCACGTTATAGGTGATGAAGAGGGCTGGGGTGGATGTCGGTGAAGGTGAAGGCCGGACGGACAAGCATGACGGAGCAAACACTCACGCAAGTGAAACAATACCACAGCCAGTTCCCATTTTTCGTGCAGTGTCAAGCTAGTGGAAGGCTTCATGTATTGCATGGGCAAAGGGGTAAGTGAAAAGAAACACAAACTATATAGGCGAGCTTAAGTATGGTAATAAGGTTTACAGACACCCACTCTCGCCCACCGAAACCACCGAAATTACCGAAACCTCATGGATGCTAGCCCTACTTGAAGAGTGCAGTGATGTATTGATGGCCGCCAGCATCTCATCGTTCACAGAACTTACGACCAGACAGATCTGAGTTTTCAACGAAGCTGAGTGCATTTGAGATATGGCTTTGCTAACGGTCGTCATTGTCTGTGGCAGCAGGCTATTTTGACCGGATTCGAGCTCTGGGCGAAGCCTGAGGTATCAATCATGCTCCACTGCGCAATGGTTGGAGGAAGGACGCATAGTGTGTTTCGTATCGGTTTGTGCCTGCTTATTATCACGATCAATGACATCACCCTCAGATATCGGGACACTCGAATAGGCGTATCCTCCTGCAGTTGCTCACCCGTCTTCCTACGCGTGGGCTGCTTTTTGTAGGCATTTTCCTCAGGTACTTTTTGATGTTCAGATCTGCGCTCACCGCACTCAAGCTCACTGTGATGATGCTTTTCACATACGCAGGAAAGCCTCTTTTATGATCTCCAACTCATCACTAGATCGAGGCCGAGCTGCGCCGGCAGAAACCTTGTTCAGCCCATACGTAGTACATAGAATTATTATCAGTATGGTCACGAGGTTTCAAGTTGTACCTTACATTCAGAGAACGTATTTTTCGTACACATCGTGAAAAGGTACGAAGAGACAGACAGAGAACATATTATTTGTACACTTTGTGAGAAGGCATGAAGAGGCAGAGAACATACTCCTATTCGTACACATCGCAAAAAGGCACGCCAGTGAAGAGACAGAGAACATGTTATTCATACACATCGCGAGAAGATATGAAGAAATAGAGAATGCTACCATTCGCACACATCACTAGAAGGCGTTAAGAGATGAAAAAAGGGCATATTTGTTCAACAATAGAGACGAGATACCACCGTACCAGCGGTGAAAAATGAATTCATGCGGAAAATATTTGGTTCATCACATGGGCCCTCTCCCTTTCTTCGCGCTGTCAATGGGTTCCGTTGCAGGTCCAGCGTCAAGACGATGGTGTTTCAAGGGGTTAGTTGGTATGGGGTCGGCTTTGTGGCGGATGATCATCTCTCGCAGAACGAGGCCGAAGACGTTTTTTTGGATCGGATGCGATGATGAGTTAATGCCATGTGAACTTCGACGATAGCAGACCACTGAACACTCGATAATCGACATCGCAACTCCACCGAGCGGAGGATTGACACCGTTCAATGTGTATGTCTCACTATCCAGAGGGCACGGTAGAGAGAACATCCGATTATTAAATGATTTTGACGAGACATTATTGACAGCTCACCCAAGCGAATATCTTCGATTGGAGGATGAGCGGTTAGTGCATCTCGATCGACAAACAGAGCGACGGTGGTATGCGAGGCAGCAGGGCACAACACAATGCGTAGAGCTACCAAGTTGACAGGCCTTTACTGGTTGGTGCTTGTATTCAAAAATTGACGCAAATGAGTAAGCACGTATGGCATGTATCATTCTCGCCAATTTTCCTTTTCGCAGGGCCCAGGTTCGGCCCAGCAAAGCTTAGCAGAGGTTGAGAGAGTCGACTACATGAACGAGCTTGTTGGTTAAATGGAAAGGTCTGGAAAGAGGTGGCACATTGGCGGGGTCGTTTACTGATGCTGCCCCGCGGCTACGCCAAACAGAGAGGTAATCAGAGGTGACCCGCAAACCAAAGGCGCAGAGGGAAGCAGGAAATCTCAAGAGTCGAAAGCTACGGGATTAGGGTACTGTGAAAGTCGAGGTGTTAATTTACACCGGTTAATTTACCCAGATAGATCTACGTTTATCAGCTGTGAATGTCGGGGCCACGAAAAATGATGGGTGAATTTGGGTGAATCTCGCCCACCAGTACAGAAATTTCATTTATGAGCTCCATGCTATTGGAATATAGAAATGTCAACATTTGCCCCACATTCTAGTCCAATGGAAACTAATATACTACATGTAGTTGGTTCGACACCTCTGTAGCCTACTAGTACCCACCGGATCCTTCAACGAAGGAAAAACTGGCTGAAGGAGGGTGTTGTTGAGGTCCTCGAACGGCATTTCGGCTCTTTGTTTGTTTGGCTACCTTCCCATACGCGATAAAGTATGGGTACATCAGCCACAATTATGAGGAGTGAGTGACTTG
>MU267900.1:9816-28384 GCA_021014935.1 Hygrophoropsis aurantiaca
TTGGGCTTTGACTGACGCTTCACAGATAGGGCAAGGATCGTCACAACGAAGTATCAACACGAGACACCACATCAAGTATTTCCAGATCATCCCCCCGGATAGCTCAAATCCAGGGTTGCATTGGTGTTGACGTTTTTTTTTATTTTTTTTATTTTTTTTTTAATCCTTGTTTATTGTCCGTTGAGGCTAAGCCTTATGGTAGACAATACCTACTACATGTAACCGTAAGTAGTATATAATGTATGTAACTATCGTGAGTCCATCTGTGCAGAGGTTCTTTCCGCTGGGGAGAGAGTGATCGCCTGGGACAAGCGAAAGAGAGTTGTAGTAGGGAGACCTTGTGGCGCTCCGTAACTAGTCTTTGGGGATTGATACGTCTCCGAACGTCGACTCGAAACGTTTGGTGCTGGCAATGTATTTGAATACGAATGGGAGGGTTTTGGAATCGTTTAGAAGATGTGAGATGTTGCTTGCTTTTCGCCGACCGATGGCTTTTCTCAGTGCGTTCCTTTGTCTGGCGTATGCTGGGCATGACGTGAAATAATGAATGACGGTCTCATCGTATCTGGGGCAGTGTGGGCACTTCGGGCTGGTTGGTTCTTCTGCTTTCCCTTTGATACGATAGATGTTTGTTTAGTGGGACGTGGTTGGATCGTAGTTGGAAGAGTAGGGATGCGCTGCGACGGGGAAGATTGGCAACTAGCTTGCTGAAGCTGCTAAATTTCATCTGATCATCGATTTTGGATAATTGGTTGAATCTTGGCGATGCTCTTATGACTTTGGCTGCTTCTTTCTTCAGCGTAGAATTGAATTGTTGTTTGAGCGCTGATTTGCTAATTGGAAGGTCGCGTCTTTTCATTCCTCTGCGTCTGAGGGGTGGTGGCAGCAGTTTGATATCGCTGGTCTCTCCGTTCGCCGCTTTCTTGGCCTCTTCGTCTGCCCTTTCGTTTCCTGGTATTCCACAGTGTCCTGGTGTCCAACGAATGACGATGTCATTGATTTTGTGTTTCTTTCGTGTCCTGTTCATCTCGTTTCTGATATGGTGGTGCAGGTATTGGCCTGGACCTGGTGTTGACGTTGAGATACCATCCTCATACGCAGCAACACCATCTGCAGGCAAGTCTGTGCGTACAATATTCAACTGGGAACGACATCCAACATTGGACTTGAAATTGACAACGGGTTTTTTGAAAGCACTGGCGCAACTTAAAATACAAGTAATTGAATGATCGCGATTAATGAGGTGTAGGTCGAGATGATGATGTGCCTGTGATATACGCCATCCAACCACCGCCCGCCAGGAAGAAGGGACGTAGGCCCGGAAGGTTGAAGCCGACCTCCTACTCGATTGAAATGAAACATAGAAAGCTACGCCGAGAAGAACATCTAGGACAAAGTCAGGGGCATGGCAAACAAAACTTGATGGAGCTCACCCCCGGATGCAACACACACAGAGGCGAGCGCCCGAGGCAAGCGACTTCAAGGGATGGAGAATGAAGAATCGAGATGGAAAAACACATCCGGCGAAATGCACGGTCGAGGAGCACCGACCCACGCACATCACACGAAATCAAAAACCGTGACGGCGTGGTCCCCCGGATCACTAACAACGAGCCGCCCCCGATACGCATCAAACGCCAAAACCTTGCGGCGCCCATCCACAGGGTGCGCCTGGGAGGACCGCATGTCCAACTCCACTGCGCCGTGCGTGTCCCCGCGATCCGCGTCATCCAGGACAATGCCTATAATGTGCGTGAATTTATCGCCACTGAACCACGCCACGCTTCTCGTAGATCCATAGAGAGCGGGCGTCAATAGGAAGGACCTCGTTGCGCGTGGATACTCGGGGGTCGGGAATTTTGGGGGGTCGACTGTTATCGAACCGACGCCCCGCACCGCGGGATGCAGCGTGAGGGACAGCGGCGCAACTAGGTCCATGAGGTGGAGTGCCGTGGCAATCGCAATACGCATGGCCCCGGTGGTCGGATCGACTTGGGTGTCACGAAGAAGGGTGCATTGGCGGATAATGACCGTTGTCGTGCATTCGTGGGTCAGCTGTAATGTCAACGGAGCAGAGTGCAACGCTCGGCCAACCACGGATGCCTGGCGGGGGGGAATTGCGTATGCTTGGATGTGTGTCCCCAGACATTTGCTTAGCGTCACTTGTCCTTGATACGTCCGTAAAAGCAGTACGTGAGTAGAGGATGTGACGATCCCCTGTGTTACATACTTGCACACGCCCTGGGTATCTCGTCAATCTCAGAGCGTGGGCGCGGAGGAAATGTTACCTTGACGGGGTTCGAATGACTTGCCGGGAACTCATAACACTGGTAGGTCTCCGTATCCATGATCAGCGCTGGTAAGAGGCCCGAGAATACCCACGACTTGAGTATAGGATCGGGGGTGTTAGCTTGAAGAAGCCTTGGACCAATATCCAAAGTCATTTTTATAAAGTCCAAAGACGGGTAAAGGATCAAATGCAGCGTCGGAACCGTCCCATCGGCGAGAACGACGCTGAAAAGCGCTCTTTTCTCCCAGCCCAGTCCCAAAGGATCCCCGCGGTTGGCCCCTCCCAGCAACACGAACCCGACCGGGTGGTTCGCGCCTCCAGACCTCTCGCCGAGTGAATTTTCCGCATACTCCATGTTGACGATCCGTCCGAGCAGGGAGCCCGCGTTGCACTCGTACAAAACGGAAGGCGGCGCCTCGTCCGAAGGGTCGTCCAAGTCGTGGCACACAATGTGCGCTTGGTCCTGGATCACGAACAACCACCTGCCAAGGACCAGTTTAACCGCTGTTCGCGCCGCCCAGTACCGGGCGATGTTTTTGCGGCGGGATCGTACGGGCGCCGCGCCGTCATTGGGGGCCCAATTGAGGCTAAGCCGAGTGCTTTGAGCGATGTTGGATTCGAGCATTTGCGCGGTCTGCCATGCAAATGGCCCGGCGGGTCGTACCAGAGAGGATGTGCGATACGCATCCGCCCAGACGGATCGATCATGTGTGATTGCGTTGAGGTGTTTCGAGACCTAGGGTAAATGTGAGGTACATATCAAATGCGATGGTGATTCGTGGAGTATCATTAACCTGGCGCAAGAGAAGGATGTATCTGATTGGCAAATAGCTGATGATTTGGGATAGGATCTCGTCAGGCAGAGGCTGGGGCATCGTTGATGGAAGGGTATTCCGGAAGTGGAAAGTCACTGACTTTCGTGTTCGAGAAAAATTAGCCTGTCAATGCTCATGATGCGGGAACATGAGTAACGAAGTCAGCTACTGTAATGATATAGTTATAGGAGGTGTGAGGCATTGTTTGTCACTATTATTTCTGAAAGCTTTTGCCAAACATTCACATACAACAAGCCGAACAGCGTTTCAATGAGTCGACACCCCATGAATAAATGATGCATTCATGCTCTCAATATAGAGTTGCAAATATCAAGGACACCAATACGTCGTTAATAGACAAAGGACGGCGAGAGATCCACCTGACACTGGCCAGTGCCGACATGGAAACGCACACCACACATTTAAAGAACTTTCACAGAATTGGCGTAGACCGTCAAGTTTGAGTGGACGACAAAGGCCAAGTTCGAGTTCTTGTTATGTGTCCAGGTCTGCGTTTGGGATCTGAACACCCAACAAGAACTGGGAATGTGTCCGCAGGATCCGAGATGCACTGGAGGTCCGCTTGGTACGCCGAGCCGTGGAGGTCCATTCGTATATAGACATCCCTGAGTTGTTATATGGCCTTCATGGTGATAGCAGTTATTGGTAGAGAACTACATGTAGGTTTGCTTTGATACTTTTGCCTTCATTTCGACAAAACCTGTCTTTATTATCAATATGAGTGCAGGATGGAAACATGCTTGTACGAACAGAGCAACATTGTGGATCGCTAAATCTTGCTGCGGATGCGAGATTACTAGCCGATAAAATCGCAGAAAAAAATCGAGCGACGGCATAATCTCACCGCTATTTCGTACGCCAGACGAAAATGATGCACCTCACCCCATGATGACAGCTTTGTTCCTTCAAGAACGTCAAATTGACAAGTTTCTGCTGGATCTAAAAATATCAGCTTGACGTACAACCCGTATCAGGCTCGCCGCATCACTGAAATTCCATTCCGTTGTGGGGTTGATGCGTGTGCTCACGTACACCCACAGCATATCATGATGCACGATTATGAACATTGTGGCCGAAATGGTACTGACAGGCAACTCACAGGTATCATGCTCCATGGCACCCTGTCCGCAGCCGAAGCGCTAGGGACATTATACTATTAATATCAATGCTTCGGATCTCTACTGCTATGCATTCGGCATCTCGACCACAACCCGAAAACATCGTCCATTACTTTCAATTGAGATCAAACGGTCGTCGTGAGTTTGGAGACAATAATCAGTCTGACCATTAACGCTTACTGTAGGCGAGCACCATAGCCACAACGACGAAGTATAAAACCTGCAATCCTTGCTTTCTGAGAATCAGCAGCTCGAGAGAAAAACTTCCACAACATCCATTGAATCAGTATCACATACAACATGTTCTCCAAATCTTCCATCGCTTTCCTGGCCGTCATCGCTGCCATCGGTGCCCACGCAGCTGAGCTGCAATGGTTCAATGCGCGTGACTGTACCGGGTCGCCCATCATCGACCAGCGTAACATTGGTTGCAATACCTGCCAAACACCCGGACAAGGTAAGTCCATTCCCCCTTGTTCGCCGCAGGCAGTGAACGAAATGACTGACATTGTTGATGACGAATTTTGACAGATTATTACGGAGTTTCTGTGGTATGCATACTTGTTTTTGGCCTGTCCAGCGTGTTCTAATCAGGATATATAGTCCGGTGTTAGCAGCGGTCAAGAAATCTCGTTCTACAATGAACCAAACTGCCCTTCAGCCTCCCTGGTTGGTCAACACTACGGAAACGAATGCCTCGTGGCCGTACGTTTTCGTCTGTGTGTTCGCATAACTTCGATCGCTGATGATTTCATTGCAGGGCGCAACTGCTCTCAAGTCGGTGTACATCGCGTGTTAATTACGGGGAGCCCATGTGTACATTTCAAATCTTTGCAGAGAAGTCGTGACATTTCTTTCTTGTAGTGAAGTCGAGTGATGTTGTTAGTGGTTCGTTAATGATATGTAAATTTGATGGTATTGCCTTACCCTGTTCCGTGATAAGCTCGCGTGATAGACTTGAATTTCAAATATTTGTTGTTGCTTTGAGCATCGCGCTGAGTTAAAAATATACTTATATCGATGAATGACGCCTGGGATTCAAGTTGAACGGACCTCGAGAGCGAGTTATCTGGAAGAACATGAGTTATTAGATTATCGACGTGCCTGGAACACGAAATAATTACTGCAACTAATTTAGATCACAACTCACATATCCCCATGGGATTGCTTTCTTTTGCCATACGTGGTATTGCCTGATACTTGTCTGGTAATCTGACCGGGGCGCCGTACGAGTTATAAGAATCCAAACTTGACGAAGTAGAGAGGCTGCAGCGTTGAAGAGTATGTATCTGGAATCTACATCAATCTAACATGGAATCCTTTTGGCCATTCAGCGTGGTCGCCGCTGTGGTGACGATATAAATTATGATGATCAAGCCATCATTGTAGTCTGCATCATGGTGCTATAATATTTTTTCAGCAAGCTCGCTCCGACTGAGTTTGACCTGCACAGCGATTAGTACGTACTCAGCTATCAATATCGCGCAAATCGGCTAGGCTGGGTCTTCATTGTGGTTATTTTTATGGAATGTAGACAATAGATTCCAAGTGAGCCGACGAGGGGGCTGGGAGACACCTGTGACCAGTTGGCCTGTTACGCGTGAACGCATTTCATGGGCGGTGATGCGTAAAATGCTGCGAGGCTCACAGAGTGGAGCCATCACATGTTAGCGGGCTGTACAAGGGTTGAATGGAGTAGACTTAGTTTCCGCCACTCTCTGCCACTGTTCCGCTGTTTAAATATTGGCCGGTAGGTTTGATGAATCGAACTGGAAATGAGGATCCCATCTTCGAGGAGTTAGTGAAGAAAGAAAATGCCAAAAGGATCTGTACGCAACCGGTCATATTGAAAAAGTCAACGAAGTTGTACTAGCACGCTGAGGGACGCCCTCAGACCAGTCACTGATCCTATCATATTGATGGCATCAAACACAATGGTCCGCGGAAGCGCCGATCAGATCAGCTCCACAAAATTTGCCCTCTGGTACAGATCCTGTGCTCGATCTCAACCTCAGTGAGTGGCTGATAATCCTCATTCCTAAATACAATCTTGAAGTTGCGAACAGAATGGTATGTTGATGTTCGGTGCCTGTGGTATGTTTCCGCCCCGCTTGTTCAGATAATTTTATGCAAAAACAACTTCCTTTTGCTCACCTCCTTTCAGTCTCTTGTATCTCAGTTCCCAATCCACTGGCGAGGGAGATCATGATTTGATGATGCGGATTGTTAGGCTGTCAGTGCCAGTCCGAGCGCACGAATATGTCCTGTTTCAGCGCTGGCTATCACTGAAATTTAAGCACGTTGTAGGGTTGTAAATACCTATTTATGCACTCATGTACGTCCATAGCATACCTTAACCAGTGCAGCCAGGTATTGCAATCGCCTATGATTAGACTCCATTTCCTTCCGCAGTTAGTAGGAGAGATGGCATGTCAACCAAGCGCTCGGATACGAACCGAGATTTATTCAGCATGCCAATATTGATGGCTCGATGACGAGTCAAAGTTTGATAGTAAGACCGAAATGGAGCGGATATGTGATCTTGAACTGCGTTCCATCGGCCAATTGTAATGGACTTCTTGCATCAACGGTTTTGACCAACCAGTGTTGCTAACAACGATATATCACCATAGCCACAACAGTCAGATATAAAACCTTGCTCCCGAAGTCTTTAGGAATTAACAACTCGCGAAGTAAATACACAACACTCACCTATCTGATCTTACATACAACATGTTCTTTAAATCTTCCCTTGCATTCTTGGTCGTCGCTGTTACCATTGGTGCCCAAGCGGCAGAACTGAATTGGTACGCTGACCGTAACTGTGACGGTTCGTCCATTATCGACCAGCGCAACATTGGCTGCGACACTTGTTCGACTCCAGGCGGTGGTAGGTCCGATCGTTGTTGTTCAGCGATCAATAGAACTGATAAAGCGCTGGTGCAATAACAGAATTTTATGGATGTTTAGTGGTACGAACATTTTTCCAAGTTCATTCGAGATACTGAGCGTGTTCTGATCGGAAAACGTAGTCTGGTGTCAGCGACAGCCAGCAAGTATCCTTCCACAATGAGCCAGACTGTACTACAGCCTCTTTGGTGGGTCAACAATATGGAAGCTATTGTTCCATTGCTGTATGTCTTTATCATCGGATTCATGCGAACATGATTGGCTGATGATCCGGATTTAGGGAGGAACTGCCCTCAAGTCGGTATACATCGCTTGTTAATGGTCTGTAACGACACACCACTGTGAGATGATCATACAAAGATAGTGTTCTTCTGCGAAAAGGGTATTAGTATCAATTGTGTTATTTTGTAGGAAGTGGTTCCGGCTCACTATAGTCTGTATCTGGCTCTTACGAAGATTATTTATATATCTGTGGTTTCAAGCGCTCCGGATTCATGTTATCATTGAGGAGATGCGATAAATTTCACTTACGATTTGCTACTGGGGTTATGGCGGGATTCTCATGGACTACTTCAAGACGCACATCCAGTGCACCCACCCCATAATGGTGTACTTCCTCACCTACGCGGCCGGCTACTCCAAGAAACAGGGTCGCTCGAATGAGATCACGCTCGAGCGGAATTCTTGTCGTGTGCCCAGGTCCGTGTTTGCCAAGGATCTGAACAGCCGACAAGAACCTTGACTGTGCCCACTGGAACCGAGATGCTGCTTGGTACGTCGAGTTGTGAAGCTTTCATGATCCACATTCATACACCAGACCGACGGCGGTTTATGGAAAATCTGAACCTGCAGGGCCGATATCGTTATAAACATTATGATACTGAGGGATTCTCGAAAATAAAAATTAAAAACACCATAAGAGGATGACACCACCTTGAAGTAGTAGGACATGAGTCCGTATCAGCAGCCAAATGAAGTTTCCCAAGCACCGCGACAAAGTACGGGATTGTGTTGTAAGGATTGTGTTGTAAGAAATGCGTGAGGATACCACCTCTGATAGATCTGATTGGCGAGCACGAAAGACGCTCGAGTAAGTAGTTGTCGAGTACAGGTAGACCGTGACATCGGAGCTTGAATAACTGAATTATGGTAAGAAACGACGATGACCACACCGGTTGCGGACAAGTTAACCAACAGTCAATCGCATGTACTGAGATCAACGGCGAAGAGAGTGGTATTTTGTCACAAAGCAAGAAATTAGTAGACGTCATTTAAGTTTTCGTGTGGCACGGTGAACGCGTGACGCGTGAAGGCTAGCTCAGTCTGGTACCAGACTACGTGAAGGCACCGTCGACGCTCGATGTCCACTTTGATATGGGAGACTCGCAAGGGACAAGTAGCAATCGTGTGCGCGCGAATGGTGTGTGAAGCAGTCCTGCCACACAACACTTCCAGCTTACGTGGACGATAGACATTGTCAATATCTTTACAATCATGTGTCTGGACCTTGTTCTAAATTAACAAACCGATCACGGTTGGGCAGCTCGGGACGCGGCGATTCCAGTTATCATCGGTTCAAGTTGCCTGTGCCTATAACGGCGGGTACAAGACTATGCCTGTTCCATCCTGACCCACATCCCACCCTAACCGCAAGTGCAAATCAGTTCTGTACAACCGACTTCCATAACACAAAGATGTCACCTTGGAATACAAAGTTAAATGCGCACGAGGTATAAACTTCTCATAGGCTTGTCGTCCCTCTTCCTTGGCCCATTCCGGTGGGGGATGTGTTGCCGGATCCTGCGCGTCCGGGGCAAGAGTGATAGAGGTAAAGTTTTGCAAAAGGCGAATGAGCATGAACGACATCTCGTTGTAGGCGAACTGCAAGATGGAATCCAAACACTTTTATCAGCATAATATGCCGAAAAAATCAAATCATAGAGGGAAAAGATAATTGTGTGATACGTACTTGCTGCCCGAGACAGATACGAGGACCAGCATTGAATGGCAAGAAAATGAGGGGATTCTTCGTTAGATATTTATGGAGTCGTTCATCGATGAAGCGATCTGGATCAAACTCTTGTGCTACAAACAGAAATCATTCGGCAAGGTTCAGTCCATAGATCTACGCTACATACCATCGGGTCCCCACAAATCGACACGGCGATGCATGAGTAGAACAGAATATGCAACCCTGAAGTGATTATGGTTAATTTGGCCCGCACGATACATTTTGAATCATTTCTCACGTAGTTTTTGCGGGAACGAATAACGGTTTTGCTTCAGGATCTGGAGAGGACCAAGTGGTATCATTGATGCTCTTGCTACAGAATGCAGCGAATCAGAAAAGAGGAGGGAGTATAGGCGTGTGACCTACCGGACGTTGAGAGGTCTGCAAAGAAGTGAATTAGTGGATTATATTGCTGTCAAAGTTGACAAAGCTAACACAGGAGGGAAAACTCTGAGGGTTTCTTTCAAAAAAATCAGGCAAGATGATCGAGCCAGTTATGAGTAAAAGAAATACCATTCAACACTGCACGCAGGTACTTCATCTCTCTGATATCATCATATGTCGGGCGACGCATGGGTCCAACTTTGGTCATGATTTCTTCTCTCAAACGACCAAGAACCTTCGGGTGCGTCGCGAGTAGATATATCGCGGAAGTCAACGCCGAAGCCATCTGCAAAACGCGTTAGGATATGTACCATAAAAATACCTTACTGTAATCATACTGTGTCTCTTCCAGCAATCAAGATATTCAATGTTTCGTCCTTGAGCACTGTTGTATCTCAAAGCAAATATATTATTATCCTATGGTTCATGATCACCGATGACAGATCTCACCAGTAGTAAATCTGACGAGGTGATCCAAAAGTGTTTCCTCATCCGCGAACCCGTCCTTCATTCCCATTTTTTCAGACTGCTTATGTTTCTCAATAGCAGCCCCGATGATGGGTTCTAAGAACCTATTGACCACATTCATGGGTTCCGCAGTTTTATCCTTGAAGATTTCAAGAAAGGGCCACGTTTTGCCGATGATGTTGCGTTTAAAAATTCTCAGCTGAGCTTGCGCGAACGCACGGGCGAACACTTCGGCTGAGCTAGTTGAATCTGACACACATTCGGGCTTTCTGACATTGTAAGGGTAAGGAATGCCAGCGGATAAGGTGTGTACATTATGGCCACATAGAAATTCGGTGGCAGAGTCCAGAGTGAATCGCGAAATCAAATCCTAGGCATAACAAAGATAAGGTTCTGGAAGGGATGGTAAAGGAGATTACGGACTTGAAAATCAATAGCGATATCAGAACGGAATCGGTCCTTCATGAGATTGATGGCTTGTTCTGCGTGACGGTCAAAAATGTCAAAATGACTGATCTTGTCGTGGTTGAAGAACGGCCGGGTCATGGTCCGGTGGTGTCTACCTCACATCCATAAGGTTTCTCAAACCACATCACTGATGAGAAAACATACTTCCATGTTGCGCCTGCAAGGGTTAAACGTCATGACAGATTGACTTTTGCGGATGATTGTCTTACCATCAGAGTTGAACACCCCTGTCCCGAGAACAGATGACGCTGCCCCTTGGAACTTTTCGCCTGTAAAACAATTTATCAAGATGAATTACAAGTAAGTGAAGACACACCTTTGACATAGTTATGGAAATCAATTGCCAAAATTGTCTACTTAGATTCAAAACAAGGTGTTCTTCTTAATGTTTGTCCCAACTTCCTCACCTTAATATGGTTAGGTTCTGTAGTGACAATGGTGTCCTCCCATAGAAACCATACATTCAACGTGGGCCCCAAGTCCTTTACCCAGGAGTTTATGATTTGACCTGGAAGTGATGAGGACGTACATGACGATAGAAGAATGGCGGTAGATGACCATACCAAAATATCGTTGCTCGATTTTGCCGATAACACCAATGAGGACATCGAGATTGCCAGGCCATTTGCCTTGAACGCGAGGAATCATACGAGCACCCATAGATGCGGCTTTGTGTCGTTTAACAGCCTCACCAAATGCAATATGTATGGAGAAACCGAGCGGAACAGCGACCCCTAGCAAGGCAAAAACAAACCATAATGGAAGCCCCAAGCCAGCGAAGGCGCTCAATCGAATTACGGCGAATATAACGCAAGCACAAGGTATGAAAGCAGAAACAGTGAGACGAGTTAGATAGACTGTTCCAGGCGTTGTCCAGGTCATCTGGGGCGATAGTCATTGATCAATGAAAATACACACCAATTTATAGAACTAGAGCAGGTTAACGTCAAAAACAAATGTAAACCGGTTGACGGGCCCAACGTCTACAAGTATCGACGATCGTTTTGCATAGTGCCGTGATTCCATCAGCCAATCACGACTGAGCGCCAAAACCCAGCGGCAGCGCATCGCTCCTCTTTGAATTTCATCTGGTTTCGTCCACATACTAACTTTTTTGGATCTGACGAATGAAGAGCGTTGAACGTAACGTTGAACTTTCAAATTTATGAGGACCGTCAGTGTGGTAGTATCATATCCCTCGGACTTGCCTCGGACTTGCCTCCCGAGGCAGACCGAGGCCTAGTCACGTACAAGCATATGCTGAAAGTCAAAATGCGAACTGAACAAGATTTATATGTACTAGTCACATTCTCCGCTCGACACTGACAGATCTTCTGAAAAGAAGAGTGCCAAAGCGTCAAGTTTTTTCTTCCTTATCGCTTCGAAGCACGTTCAATTTCCGACCATTATGGATGGAAAAAGCAGATGGGCCTGCCCCCGACAAACCTGGATCAGTTCAACAATACCTGCCAGTACTTAGCACTATCAGCGACCAGCACATATATAACTGAACGAGCTTGTCATTCAAGCTTCAAGACGTATCATGGGCAAAACGGGCATCGATATGGGCTCACACCCGTCCATGGACTCGCCATCAGAACGCGGATGGAGGTTTTGGTTGATTTTCATATCCATTGCATCATCATTGTTCCTTGCCGCTCTTGAATTGGTGCTTTTTTTCTGGTTTGGCAGGGATCATGCTGATTTGACTCTCATACTGTAGGCTTCTGTGGCCACGGCTCTTCCTCGTATTGTTGATGACCTCCATGGTACTCAGTTTGTGTGGGTTGGTTCTGCTTATGCACTCGCCGCCACCGCTTTCGTCCCCTTGAGCGGTGCTCTCGCCCAGGTAATAATTTATCTATAGCTCCATTAACGCCTCCGGATATCAATCTCTCACATAGGCATTCGGTCGGCGATCGGTCATGCTGTTGGCACTTTTCTTGTTTACAGCAGGGAGTGCCGTATGCGGAGCTGCAACGAGCTTGAATATGTTAATTGCTGGTAGAGGTACAGCTATTAGCGTGGATACATTGACGGATATCTCACTATTTTTATCGTTTTGCAGTGATACAAGGCATTGGAGGAGGAAGTATCGCTTCTGTGACTCAAATCATCTTGTCCGATCTTGTTCCCCTTCACAAGCGTGGGACTTACAGTGGCCTCATAGGAATGTGAGTTTCATAATTCTGATACTTGGAGAATGGATCTCTAATTTGGGTGCAGATCTTGGGGTATTGCAAGTGGGATCGGCCCCGTTGTTGGTGGTGCTTTCGCTGAAAGTGGGAATTGGCGATGGCTGTTCTGTACGTTCATAAAAATTAATGTCAGGCCTTAAATTTATTAACTGCGACACAAATAGACATGAACATACCCATATGTCTTGCGATTGGAGCATTTGTGCTCATTTTCCTCCGTCTCCGCACTCCGGATCTGACTTGGCGCGAGAAATTTGACCGTTTGGACTTTGTGTAGGTGCACAGGATTTATAGCTTTCTTTCTGCTAAACCCGATTCCTAGTGGTAACCTTTTGGTGGCTGCGAGCACAACATCGGTGGTAATTGCCCTGACATGGGGAGGCATCCAATATCCATGGTCATCGCCAAGAGTACTGGTCCCGCTCGTTCTAGGGATAGTTGGTTTGTTTGGATTCCTCGCCTATGAATCAAAATATCCCAAGTATCCGATTGTGAGTACCATAGATTTCCCCGATGCCACTAGCTTGCACCAACTTAAATGTTATGTTCAAGGTACCTTTCTCTCTCATGTCAACCGCCACCGGTTTAAGCGGCTTTCTTCAAACATTTATCTTGCCAATTGGTGTAATGGCCAGCGTTTGTATGTGCTTCTATATTTAATGTTAATTATAGTTCTAACGGGTCAACAATGCAGATTACGTGCCTGTCTACTTCCAGGCGTGCATGTCAGCATCTCCCATCGCGTCAGGCGTGGATAGATTCGGTGCCGTTTTCACTCTTGCTCCCGCAGGGATCGTGGCAGGCGCCAGTGTGACTCGTTCTGGCGGGTACCGCGTGCAGTTATGGATTGCATGGTCGTTGGTGGTAGTAGGGATGGCAATGTTGAGTACATTGGACGCGGACAGCTCCCGTGCTTATGCTGTTGCCATACAAATCATTGGTGGATGCGGTGCGGGTGCAATTAGCACGACAACTTATTTTCCGGCCCTTGCTCCACTAGACGTGTCGCAGAATGCCCAAGCACTTGCATTCTTCGCATTCCTTCGCAATTTTGCTCAGGTCTTGTTATCTCTTAATTGCTCTTCTGTTTCTGATCATATTCACAGGTCTGGGGTATCACCATCGGAGGTACAATTCTCCAAAACCAGCTACATGCACGTCTTCCTCCTACATTCACATCCCAGTTCCCTGAAGGAACGGCGATCGCCTATTCAATTATTCCCATCATCTCCACTCTGGAAGAGCCTCTTAAAACGCAAGTGAGGGTAGCGTTTGCCGAGAGTCTTCGCGTCATCTGGCGTGTATTCATTGGCATCGGCGGCATGGGGTTGCTTGCCAGCCTTCCTATGAAGGCGTTGCCTTTGCATACAGCCGTCGACAAAAACTGGGGTTTCGAGCACGAAGAAAAGGATGGGCTGTCAAGAGCTGAGGCAAACCAAACTGAGAAGAGCGACAGCTGAGAATGCAAGGATGAGGTAAAGCCCGTCGTGGATGGGTATAATGACAAAGGAGACATCAAGACCGAAGGTGAAAACGATGGCAAAATCCAAACTACGGCTTCAGAATAGAAAATAGCATTAAAGGGCGATACCATATAGGACATTGTCGTTACTACTTTACACTAATCAGTTTGTTTTGGGTGGGGAGTATCAATCAAGTATCGATCCAGAAATCCTGTGCGCTTCCAAGAAACCACCCACTTGAAGTTGCCACTTCCCAACGACTTCAATAATTGTCTGCCACAGTGATTGCTGCCGACTTTTGGTCATTGCTCCTGAGTCCTTATGTAAATGACCCATCGACTCTCCTCTCTCCTGTCATGACCATCGATCGTCGACACAATCTAGCTCTTGTCGCGTCTTGAGATCCCAGACACGGACCTGAAAACCCGACAAGAATTCGAACTTGTACCTTCAAACTTTAAGCCTTCAAGGTCATCGTGGCATTATAGTTTGAATTGAATTCCCATTCCTCTTCCTGAAGGTTCTCAGTAGCGATGCGTTTCTCCATCTCGATCGGCGGTTCATAGTCACCTAATCTCCCATATCAAAATGCACGCCGAGCGACACTCCACGGCCCCATCCCCGGTGGAATGGCAACGTTGGCGATCAGATGTATCAGAGGAGGTATCCTCGCCCATTTCTTACAACACAATCCTTGCAACACAATCCCATACTGAAGAAGATCCATTTGGGTGCTGATACCTGTGCCGATATCCTACTACTTCAAGGCGTTTTGGGGTTCCCTCACTCTGCTTCCACTCGAAAAAATGGCATCCATTTCTTAATACATGGCTTGATGTGCTCGAAGATCCCCCCGTGGTAGTTCTCTAATTCGTCGGTCCGTCATTGGTATCACGTCATGCATTCGAGTTCTGACGAACGGTTCGTAGAGTTCAGTTGTCATGCTCCATACATATCCTCTATGTTAGATGTGGTTGCTCCTGCCATGCTCCTTGGATCTGCGACAGACTCGGACAAAAGCGCCACTCTCGCGGTCGATATCAGTACATACAAGCACAGTTCCGGTTTTTGTCGGGTGTTCAGATCCCAAACGCGGACCTGGACACACGACAAGAACTCGAACTTGACCACTACCATCAACTCAGACTTCAGATTCAAAGGCCGTCGTGACATTATGATCGAATTTCCATTCCTCTCACAATACAGCCTCTATCATCTATTTGAGATGTATGTTGCCCCTGCCATGCTCCTTGGATCTTGCTTTGCGGTAGTAATAGACCTGCTTTGTAAGAGAGATGGACACCGACAGGAGCAACTCGCGCCGCTCACATTACCGTCGATCTCAGTGCGTGCATGCGTGCGCTTGATCTCGCGGTGTGACGTCCATTTACGGCGATTCTCTTGAGTCATGGCGCATGGATGTGTTGGTCTGCCGGTAATTTGCTTGGGCGTTGTTCGCTTTGTCTGTATACCAACGTTTCACCACTATTAACACTGTTCATATTATATCAGCTATACTTAGTAAAAATGTTGAATATCACACAAAACGAGTCTTGTTTGAAAAACGTGAACAACATAACAAACATAGCGATTATAGACGACGTGTATGGTTTAAATATAACTGACCAAACAGCCTACTGCTGCCAACGACCAATCACACAGGAGACCGCACCGCATCCAGCAGCCTCTCCGCTCCCTCGAACCCGAAACGCGGTGTGATCCGACACGGAAACGGCTCAGGGTGGCTCCCAAGCCCCGTCGTCCACCGCGGCTCGAACTCCCCCACCCCCTCCGGCCGTGTAATATCAAACATCGCAAGTAGGTGTACCATTGCGCTCCACACGGACGCGTCCGCGAGGTAGCGCCCCACGCAGACCCGCCGGCCGAAGCCGAATGCGAAGTCGACGGTGTCGGCAGTGAGTACGCCCGCGGGCGTGAGGAAGCGCTCCGGGAGGAATTGGGAGGGTTTCGGGTATGTGGTGGGGTCGCGGGACATTGCCCTAGAAGGGGAAGTTAGCTGCCGTGTAGTAGAGGGGGGTTGGGGGAGTACCTACCAGGCATTCGCCATGACTGTTGCGCCTGTTTGTGGGCAGCGAGTGAGTGATCGTTCAATGGGTGGTGAGATGAGTGAACCGACGTACCTTTCGGAATCAGGTACCCCTCATACACATCATCCTCCGAAGCAGCATGCGCCAGACCTGCGGAGCCAATGTACACATACCCACGTTGTCAGCCCAACGGCCACATTCATGCGCTGTGGGTGCTACTCACCGAGCGGAATAACCGGCCGCCAGCGGAGCGTCTCGCGGAAGACCGCATCAACGTATGGCAGCGCGGCGCGGTCGTCGAACTCGGGGAGGCGGCCGCGCCCGACGACGCGGTCGAGCTCGGCTTGAGCTTTCTTCTGCGCCTCGGGGTGGAGGATCATGGCGAGGAAGAAGATGAGCAGTGTGGAGGAGCTCTAGTTGTTACATCATTGGTTCGTTACTGTGTCCTCCAATGATGCGTGAGGGACGCACCGTTTCTGCACCAGCTACATAATACTAATGGTGAGTATGTTGGATAGCTAGCAGGCGGAGCGATGCGCAAATAAACGAAAGAACTAACCAACGAACGCAGTCGCAAATGCGCCTTTTATAGCCTCCAGCGCCGACTCATTCGCCTCGCCGTCCCGCAGTGCGTCCGTGACCATGCACGGCGCCGCTGTTCCCTGTGCCTGGCAGAAACAATGCGGTTAGTATCAGTATCCGTGCAGTGGACTAATCAAAGTGCGAATAACATAACGCATAGAATGGAGAGGACAAAACGGACGAACCAGCTGATCCTGGACCCACTTGAACGGGAGGTCGATCATGTCGAATATGTTGTTTCGGACACGGTGTGCACTGCGCTTGAACGACGCACCGGGGAGCCAGGATGGAATGCTTTTCACTACAGCGAACGAAGAATGTTTAGTATGCATATTGTGACGGAGGGATAATGTTTGATAAGGCTCACGGAAAGGAAACGACACGAGGAGAGCGGCGCTCTCTGGCGTCACCGTAACTGCAATATCAACCGACGCCTGCTCGACCACTTTGAACATCTCGTCCTCTTCATGCTGTACTTCATACCCATACACGATGGACATGATCGTCGACGCTGCAAACCTGCCAGCCATATGAATTATAAGTAATTCAACTTCCCATAACACTAACAAGAGTAAACCTGCTCAACGACGCACATTTGCAGCTTCCTCTGAATCCGCCCAGAGTCTTCTTGCTCCGCTTGGTTGAGGAGGCTAAACACGAGGTCGCGGGCTTTGCGGATCTGGTTCGGGCGGTGTGTGGCAGCCGCGACGGGGCGGAATGCCTGGTGCAGGTATCGTCGGTGCGCGCGCCAGACGTTCCCGTAGCCGATCACGGCCGTCAAGTTGCCCATTCCGTACCTATTAGGCGTAGGCGGATGAGAAATGGAGTGGATGAAGGGTGATGTGCACGCACAGGTCATTGATGGAGACAAGCGGTCTGTCGGAATAATTGTGCGAGCGATGCTCTAGCAGCTCCTTTGCGACTTTTTGCGAGTTGATGGTTACGATCTCGATGTTGAGCAGGCGGGAGTACACGATGTCGCCTAGTCACGCTGTAGCGAAAGACGCGAGAAGTGTGATATCACACGCACCGTACTTTGCGGCCCATTCAGTGTAGGTGAGCCACGGGGCCTTTGTGTTGATGCCGACGACATTGCCCACGATGGGCAGTGGCTCGGGACCAGGAGGATAGGGCACATTGCCCGTACGTCTCCGTTTACTCGTGGTCATATGCACGACGGCTACGAATACCGCCAAGAAGGCTATTATGTATGCTTTGATGGTACTCGACATGGTTGTAAGCGCGACAGGGAGAGATGTCAAGAGAGAGAATGGGGGACTGGTAGAGATGCTGGATCGCTGGGTACGAAGCTTTTGAAGGATAGCGAAGGCCGCTGTGCATGAACTGCTCCCATAAGACATGCACGGTAGGTGTTATTGCACCCATTCCGATTGTCGCGGTCTGTGTTGGGTGAGGTGAGCGGCGCCAAGGAGTTCGGATGCTATGACTCCGACAGGATGATCTGCTCGTGATGTTTACATGTATACTTCAACTCTTGTACAATTGTATTAATGTTCATCCGATGCAGTAACGGAACCGTCTCCGAGTGCGCCGTACCACCATCGGCATGTTTGTTTCACCCTGCGGTTCCGCTGCAACGTGAACCACAGCCTCCTACCTCGGGAGCAGTGGCACGACATAAAGTACGGTTCACTTGCCGCGACATATTTTGAAGGCCGAAACGCAGAAACCATTCCGCCCAAGCTTACGTCGGCGCAATCAATGACAGCCCACAAATGAGCATGATGTATCGAAGTAGTGACTAGTGAAGTCCTCAAGACAACAGCCTACA
>MU267901.1:7715-28353 GCA_021014935.1 Hygrophoropsis aurantiaca
CTGCCCGCGAACCCGCACCCGCTGCTCATCCGCATCGACAAGAAGGCGGGCCACGGCGCAGGGAAAGCGACTGAGAAGCGGTGAGTGGACTTTTCAAGTCGAGTGATGGACGTCGATGATGCTTCTTGGCTTTCTCGGCCACTGTGATTCGCATCTTCTCGATATCCCCATACCTGATAATGATTCAGACGCTGACGCTGACGACCAACTACACAGGATCCAAGACGCAGCGGACAAGTGGGGCTTCGTGGCGCAGTCGCTGGGACTACAGATCCAGAACGAGTAAGGCTCCGCGTAGTGCGTTCAGTGCGACTCGTGGTCATACCAGCGTGTGCTGTGATTACAGATGGCTGGCATCTCGTCTTCACTGGCAAGTTGGCTCGGCTCGACTGTAATGTATTGTGGCAACTGGGAGGAAAATATTTAATTACACTTGGGTTGAGAGCCTTGGCTGTACACTGCAGCGAGAAAGAAGACAACGGATGGACTTTTATACAGACCTACAGTGCATAATAATCCATCTACGAGTTTGTGGTCTAAGAGGTTTTGAATGACAACGGCTGGTGCCGTATTATGTAAACACACTGACACGGATGCAATGAGAACAGCTGTTTATTGAAACAACTTGAATAACACTCACTACGCAAGACCCCAACGATCTCGTCGACGATGGACGGGTTCGACGACCTGCTAGCACCGCTGGACGGGCGGAACATGCTCACTGAGAATCCATTTGAAGATCCATTTGCGAAACGGTCCCAGTCGCCCGATCCGTGGACGACCCACCAGGCAGAGGCAGAGGGCGAGGGGGGAGGTGATGGTGATGGTGGGTTTGGAGCAAACAGTGGTAGTGGTATTGGGGATGAGACTGGGTTTGCGAGTGAAGGTGGTGAGGAATGGAAAGGATACGAGGATCACGCGCAGGAGGATACAAGGAAGGGCTATGACAATGACAACAATAACGCTGGATTTGGGGCCGCCGAGAGTGCGAATGTGAGCAGCGTGGATCCGCTGGATGCAAGCACTGCGACGAGCCAAGTCGTAGAAAGCAGCAGCAGCTCAGCAGGATTCCGGTTCGACTGGCAGCCACATGAAGACGAACCGCCAGTGCCAATCACACCGGTGCCTGCCCACACTGAGTCGGCTCACACCCATGAGTCGGCTCGCATCGACGAGCGGGCTCATGTCCACGAGTCCGCTCACACCGACGAGCGCGTCCGCATCGGTTCGCCCTTGAACCACACTGCTGCACCGCCACTCACAGCGAGCACAAGCGACTCGGACGACGACACGCCCATCGCACAGTCCTCAAAATTCCGCTCTGTTTCGCGGCTGGCTTCTCCCCGCCCACAGACACCCCAGTCACCCCAGTCGCAGATACAGTCACATCACTCACAACCGCAGTCACAGCCCACCCAACCGCAGACAGAGCCGGTGTTTGTCATCACCGTCGACGACCCCCAGCGCGTTGGTGACCCCATCCGCGCATATACAATGTACACCGTCCACACAAACGTACGTCCCCCCATATTTATTGATTTACATATAAATATTAACATACCCCATCTACCCCAACCCCTAACCCCAACTTATTCACCCCAGACAACCTCCTCCGCATTCCCCAAGTCTTCCTTCTCCGTCCTGCGACGTTACTCTGACTTTCTCTGGCTCTACGACACCCTCTCCTCCAATAACCCCGGTATCATCGTCCCGCCTGTCCCCGAAAAGAACCCCTTCGGCCGCTTTGACGACGGATTCGTCCAGCAGCGCCGGCGTGAGCTGCAGAAATGTGTCCAGAAGATCGCAAACCACCCCGTCCTCGTGAAGGATGCGGATTTTGAGAGCTTTTTGTATAGTGATAGCTTTGCGCTTGATGTGAGTCGTGCTGCTATTGACGCTGGTTTGGGTGGTTGATGGGTGATTGGCGGTTGGTGACGCGTTGGGTTTGGTTACAGATCAAGCACCGCAAAGCCGAGTCTGCGCATGAGCGTGGGGGGCTTATGGCTTCTATTGGCCAGACCCTCACTGGCCCCAGGTTCTACGAAACAGACGAGGTGCGTGCTCATATACTGTACTCGGTGTCTGGCGAGATAAAGGCTCACGTGCTGTTCTATTCTGCGCACTCGTACCTTCACTCTCGCATCACCCCGCAAACAGTGGTTCGACAAACAAAAAACATACCTCGACGGGCTCGAGTCCCAGCTCCGCGGGCTCGTAAAAGCGATAGACACCGTCGCCAAGCAGCGCGTTGGTGAGTCTACCTCCCTGCCTATTTTTGGTCTCCACCGTTGGCATCTCGATCTCAATCCCATGCACTAACTACTTAACCTCCACGCCCGCACCACAGAACTATCGACAGCAACCGGCGAATTCGCAGCGGCCCTCTCCGAGCTCGCCGCGTCCTCCGCCGTGCCCCTCTCCACTGCGTCGCTCCCCCCGTCGCTTTCCCCCTCCTCTTCATCCTCGCTTTCCCCTTCCCCTTCCTCCTCCAGCGCGCAGACCCACACGGCCCAAAGCGCGGCCCAAAGCGCAGCGCAAACACACGCGGCCCTGAATGCCCTCGCAGACGTTGCACGTACCGCGGAGGCCGTGCAGAGCGCGCAGGCGCAGCTTGATGTTGGGGGGCTCATGAGTACGGGTGAGTGGTTGTGTTTTTTAGTGTACATTGGTTTTTGGGATGTACACATTGATGATGCACTGCATACATATATGGTGCACGGTCGTGTCCTATTGTTACTTTCTATTGTTACTGTACCCTTTCTGTTGTTGCTGTCACTGACCATTCACCTGCACCCCACTCTAGCGGACGAGTACTCGCGGCTCGTCAATTCTGTGCGGGTGAGTCCTTTCGTTTTTCCTGCGGTATAAATGCACACCTCACGAATGCCCACCTCACTTTCGTAAAAACTGTACATCGCGTCCACCCACCCACACACGACAAACGCAGCTCGCATTCGCAGCGCGCATCCGCACGTACACAGCCTGGCAGAACGCAGACGCAGACGCGCGCCGCGTCCGTGCGCGGGGTGCTGGTGGTGCTGGCTACAACGACAGAAACGGAAGTGGGTTCAATGAGAGAAGCGGAGGGGGAGGGGGCGGAGGGGTGAACGTGAGCATGATAAGCGAGGTGCGTGTTGGTGGGGGTTTGTTGAGGGCTTGATTGTGCTTACTCGGCATCTTCCCTACTCTGTCTCCACTCCCCACCCCACCAGGCCGACCGCCGCGCCCTCGACGCAAAACACGCCTTCGACACTGCGACGCGGCGCATCAAAGCCGAGCTCGGACGCTTCGAGGCGGAGCGCGTAGAGGACTTTAAGCGCGCGCTCGCGGCGCTGCTGGCGGGGATGATCAGGGGGCAAGGGGAGGTGCGCTTTGGGCTTTTGATATTGATGCTGACGCTGACTCGTGAGCAGGTTATAGCGGCGTGGGAGCGGTATCAGGGGTTGCTGTTGAAGCCTTCTTCGGCGTCGAGTTTGGGAGCGGGAGTGGTTGCTTGATCTTGCTGGGAGTTGGATGATCTTGAAGTTAGTGGAAGTTGGAGTGCAGTCGATACTTGTCGCGTGTCACATTTTGCGTGTCTGTGTTGTTATAGAAGTGAGGATCGTCCTATCGCAGATTCGGTGACATTGATATCAATCCATACCGCGGTCCGTGTCAATGTCCTGGAATAATCCACTGAGTAGCTTCAATTGCGAGTTCCAAGCTTTGAAGGCGTGTTAGCAGTGCAGGCTTCAAAGCGTGGGACTATCTCATTGGACCGTATCAGGTTATTATTGACAGTCTTCCTTTGAAACTTTGCATCACCGTGACACTGCAAGACGTCTCAAGTATGTAGCAATTTGGTGCTGCGGCTGATTCGGCCGCATCTTTAACTGAACACATGGCCTCAGATGTTCAAGCACAGTAGTGACCAATGATATTGTGCGTATTCAATGGTATTGCCTTCCTCTAGTATTCACGGCGCTTGCACTTATTATGTTATCGATTGACGCCGTAGGCGCTATAATAAGGGAAGTGATGGAAGGCGATAACAGCTTCCAGAATTCACACCTCGTGTCAACCATGCCAGCGCTTCGAGAGACTTGCTCCTCAACTGCCATGTTCAACAATTCGTCTAACGTCGATGCTAGTCATTCCGCTTTCAATGACGTACGACACGATCAATATAACTATCACAACTCAACCATCGTTCAAGGATCCAACTCAGGTGTGTCGTCCGCTGTTTCCTTTGCGTGGTGATTTGACCAAGAAATTGGTGCAGGGCTAGAGAGCTTGTATAAACGAGTCGCAACCAGCGCTGCCTTCAACTCTGCTCATCGTTCTAGCCCCCCTCGTTGTCTCCCTGGTACCCGTGTAGAGATCCTCAAGGAGATATTCGACTGGGCGGACCAGACGACGGACACCGGGTCCATCTTCTGGGTATCTGGGATGGCCGGGATGGGGAAATCTGCCATTGCGCAGACCGTTGCGGAGAAATACGACGAACAACGCCGTTTAGCCGCTAGCTTTTTCTTTTCCAAGCGCGAATCTGACCGCAGCAGCACTCAGAACTTCGTCCCTACGATCGTCTCTCATATCATGACTTTCACATCTGCTTTGAAGCCGATTATCACCCGTGTCTTTGAAGATGATCCCCTGGTTCTCACGAAAGTTCTTCGAGAACAGCTTACCAAACTCGTTCTTCTTCCACTCCAAGAGCTAAAATCATCGTTTTCTCATCCTACCGTCATCGTCATCGACTCCCTCGATGAATGCGACGGCAACCAATTAGTCCTCGAGCTCGTTTCCTTCTTGTCGCAACTTGTTCGTGACTGTACCTTCTTGCGAATATTCATCACAAGTCGTGGGGAGTCACATATTGGGCGCAGATTTTCCGACCCCACTGTTGCCACTATCACGCGTCGGCAAGAGCTTCATGATTACAATGCCAATCACGACATCCAGCTCTACTTTCGACATACTTTTCAGGAAATCTCAGATCAATGTAAGCACGACCTGCATATACTGCCAGATCCATGGCCATCGGAACTCGAACTAGCGACACTGGTGAATCGAGCTTCTGGGCTTTTCATCTATGCCACGACCGTGACAAATTTCATTAATAGCACGGGTCAAGATCCAGAGCAACAACTCAAGATCGTATTCGCGCATTGCACAGCCGTTGATTTCGAAGATTCACAATTTTCTGTCCTGGATGCCCTCTATCGAGATGCTATCAGCCTTCCCCATCCCCATCGTCCTGAGAATACGTGCCAGGTGTTAGGATTCATTCATAATATAGTTTCGCCTCTTCCTCTCCACGCACTTGAGGAATTTATTGCACCATTGGGTGTAGCGCCTGGGCTGGTGATTTCAAAGCTGAGATCGGTTCTAATGGTTCCGGATGATCGCACTCGGCCAATCTATATCTATCATGAATCCTTTGGGGATTTTCTTGCTGATTGCCAGCGATCCAAAGAGTATTATGTGGACAGGCAGCATTATCATTCCACCATTGCTAGATGCTGCCTTGAACTCATGGGGAAACGTCTCAAACGCAACATATGCTGCATCAGTGACCCTTTCTTGTTGAACAGTGATGTTCAAGACCTGTTGGATCGTCAGGAAAAGTATATGGGAGATGCGCTATGTTATGCAATTCGTTATTGGTCTTACCATCTGGCACAAATTTCTGGTGATGGGAGTAACGAAGACCTCACTCATCTTTTGCACAAATTTATAGGAACTTCATTGCTCTATTGGATAGAGGCCATGAGTCTTTTGGGTGTTCTTGAAAATGTTTATGTTATGCTGGACCAGACCATTCACTTTCTTAAGGTACGTTTAGCTGTTATCCTTTTGTGTCTTTCCTCACAGTTATACTCAGTCTCATCTAAATTTTGCCCATGCTGTATCATTGGACCTATTGGAAGATATAAACCATCTGGTTATGATGTATTTCTATCCAATCAACCAATCAGCTCTCCAAATCTATCATTCTGCCCTCCCATTCACACCATCATTGACCCAAATTCGCAAAACCTATCAGAAGGAACTTGCTGGAGGGGTAGTAGTCCAACAAGGACTCACAGACAACTGGGATGTTTGTTTACAAGCAATCCCTGTGTCAGGCATGATTTCATCTATTGCATTTTCTCCTGATGGTAGTCTGATTGCATATACCATAAATTCCAAGAGCAGTGTTCAACTTTGGAATGTGTTCACTGGTGTAAATGTTGCGGATCTTAGTTTCCCTTGTCTTGTTGACAGTGATCCCAGTGTTAAAGTGTGTTTCTCCCCTTCTAGTAATTATGTTGCCATTGGCTTTGAGGATGGAGCTATTGCCTGTTGGAACACACTTACTACTTGTCTTATCCTCAATGAGAATTTCTGGGACCCAGTGCGGTTTCTGGTCTTCTCACCCAATAGTAATCTCCTTGCAGGAGCTTGTAAATCTGGAAGAATTGAGCTCTGGAACATGGCAACATCTGACTATCTTGAATGCTGGGACCTCCAGGGGTATTGCCTTGGTCCCATGGTATTCTTCTCCAATAGCCAATTTCTTGTTGCTGGAGGATGGGACAGATATATCATAAAATGGAATATTGGCTTGGGAAAAGTGGAAAAAAAGTTTGAGGGCCTGCAGAGATGCACCATTACTAGTATCGCATTATCTAGTGATGATATGTATGTTGCCTGTGGTTCAGCAGATGGTCGTGTCCATATCTGGGATATTGAGACAGGAGATTGTATCAGCAAATGGTCTGAGCACAGAGAGCAAGTCCATTTGGTTCAATTCATGCCTAACAATAATCAAGTTATATCTGCCTCTAGTGGTACCATTGGATCATGTAGTATTGAGAGGCACCGGCGAACACCATTCAGGTGCATTTGGTCTGGACACCAACCAGAAGTGTTTCCATCTGAGCATTATCATGCTCTCCATTCTTTATTACCTTCATTTGCATCAAACATGTCCTCATTTTTGGTTTCCAATGGTGCCTTTGTATTTCGTGTAAAACTCAAATCCTTTGCTCTCTTTGATATACCTTCTGCTGTTTTTACCAAAGCTAAAATCACTTGTGCAGCCATTTCTTCCAATGGTAGTCTTATTGCCTGCGGTTATACTAATCTGGGAAATACACTCCGGCTCTATAATCCTGTGCTCAATATGAAAAGCCAGGACAAAGTCCTTCAGAATAAAAGAGAGCAGCCAGACTTGAAGATATGCCACTGGCAGGAATCCCCTGACCAAGATCGCTCTCTTGTTCGCTATTTATCAGGGGAAATGTTGCTGCATGACCACAACAACAATGTTATTAAGTCATTTCCTGCCAGCAATGTTGTCATCACTGTATCCCCTGATTGGACACATTTTGCATATACGAACACTTCCACTGGAGTCTTGACAATCTGGAATTCTAATTCTAGTATGTCAACTTCTCTTCCCACATTTTCAAATGTCAAGATGTGTGCATTCTCAGATGACAACACCCTGCTAGTCATTAAACTAGATAGCTGGGGCCAGAGGACAATAGTATGGGATATTAATAATGGTCAACAAGTATTCGTCATTGACACTGCAATGAGTAGCACCTTTAAATTCTCCCCTGATTCAACTACTCTTGCAGTTGGCACATGGACAGGAACAGTGGAGCTCTGGACTAAAAAGGATCATTGTTGGGTTAATGAGGACTCATTTATAAGCAAAGATCGGAACAGTGTAAAATCAATTGCTTTTTCACCTGACAGTTCCTGTATTGTCTTTGGGGCTTATGGTGGAATTGTTCACTTTTGTTGGCTCTCATCACCTACCAGAATAATTTATCAATTGATAATCCCATTGACTGAATGTAATTTGCTCAAAAACTGTCACAAACTTGAACTTCCTGTATTCATCAACAATGGAGCTACAATTGCTTGCCGACTTCCCTCCAGTGGAATGGTCCACCTTGCAGTCCCACAAGAGACATTAGCAAATAACATCACTCCAAGGCAAACCATGGTCCAAATCACAGACTGTGAACCCTATCGCCTCCCTGCAAGCAACAATCAGCGTCATGATCTTAATTGGTGTGTAGTAGATGACCACTCCATTTACCCTCATGATCTACACCCAGGATACTTCATTCGTGCTGATGGCTGGGTCTTTCGTGACTCAAAGAAAGTCTTATGGCTTCATCCTGAAATTAGACCCCGAGATCATTCTTGTTTAAAAACCTTTGGGAATAAAAGGATGGTGTTCACACACACACCAATTGGTAGCACTTCCGACATATATGTGGTGGTGAACTTCCCCAAAACTAGTGCTGATGACAATTCCTCAACCTCTGGTGCAAAAACTGGATGAATGTTTGACAAGTGTGAGTATTTAAATTTCTCAACTGGATGATTCTACCATATACTCAATAAATTTATTTTTGTGAAAATAGCTGCCAGGTTGTGCTGGTTCCAGCCATCTTTGGTGGACTGTGTCTAGAGTGGTTTACATGCAATCATTGACATTGACAAATACTTGTTTAATTATGGATTACGGAGCAGTGGGATTTTGCGACAAATATGTACTGTATTACAGCATGTTGAATAAGCAGAGGCCATGGAAGTGGGGGTGGGGACGGGGATGAAAGGAGTAGTGACACAGTCTGAGATCGTCGACTGGAACGCGATTGAGGAAGTCATATCGTAGCATAGATTGTGATATTCAAATGTCTTCAAGTTGATATTAGCTGTTATTCGGTGATGTTTTTGTTTTATTAACGGTACATAGCATTGTTGCTAGTGTTGGCGCTTTGGCCTGTTCATAGCGCGATTTTATACCATTACACATGTTCATCTTTGGCTTGTGTGCATGGTGCTCGGAAACCGTACCCCACAGACTGTGATTGTATAGTAAGTATGATCCCATTTATCATGATCACGATACCGGTACAAATTGCTATCTTACCTTCGTCGAAAAAACCACCAATGCCAGCCCCACCAGCACATCATCATCCTTGAGCAGCACAACAGCATATCCAAGTCGGACAAGCACATCCACACCAATGCCGGCGGGGTAAGTTCGCGTCCCGAGATGAAGAGATGGTACCTCCAGCGTTTCTTCAAGTTGTGAAGTGACGACAAGTGTCCTATTTGTAATGAGTGATGTGAAATAGCGTGCATGGTGCCTGTCGATTATGTCGGGATGATTTGGACCGCGGCGTTGTACGGCTGCCAGTTATTATTGCACGGGATGTATCGGGAATAATCATATTTGAATTCCGGTTCGTTTGTTCTTTTGATCACTGAAACTTGAAAGTGTTTTCATAGTTAGTGAGACCCAACAACCCCCGAAACCTGTCCGAGACCATCCACATCCATCCCAGCCGAGTTCGACGCCCGCCAAGCGATCGACTTCAGCGCTTCATCCCGCTCCACGGTTTGTACACTAAACACCGATAATCAATCCTCAGTTCCAGAACAAGCCAGAAAACGGCAAAAACACCACATACCCATACAGGCATCAAATAATACTACCTACCAAGCCGGAGATCAGATTCACTTCCGAGTCGTACACTGACTCGCCGTACCCGCGACCACAGGATCGCTCCACCGATCCAGAGCGAACACCTGCTTATAGTTATACGCCTCGAGACGCAGCCATCGACCCTGTGCCTCGCCGGCGACGTAACCAAACTCAGACCTTCGAATCCGAGAGAATGTCGATATAGTGAGATGCGATACTTGGTCAAGATGTTATAGAGTTGATGGATGCTAGAAGCCAGTAATCTTATCGCGGTTTACGCCGGGCTGTGTACGTGTGGATGCGAGCCGTGTGTGCGTCGCGTATGGGTAGTCGAACATGACGCGCACTGGGTAGACGTGATGCGTAGCGTGTTGATAAACCTGAGGTGAGAAATCGTAAGGGGAACATTTATACCACAGAAAAAACGGAGAGACCCACCCACACAGAACTGACGAGCCGCGAGTATTCGTCCGCTATAGTAGAGTGAGGTGGGTCAGCAAGTGCAGCAGTAACAGTAACAGTAGAGGGTGATAATACAGCACACGGCGCACGCGTCTCGTCTGTTTCGGAGAACCTGGGGCCGACAGAAGCCACCAGTCCCCCGGGCTCGTGGACAGACTCTGCTTTGC
Source organism: Hygrophoropsis aurantiaca (assembly GCA_021014935.1). NCBI lineage: Eukaryota > Fungi > Basidiomycota > Agaricomycetes > Boletales > Hygrophoropsidaceae > Hygrophoropsis > Hygrophoropsis aurantiaca. Next base: position 17,826 of record MU267901.1, read on the forward strand.
GATGCTCGATCTGCCGGTGTCATCAATCGTTGGCAATCGCCAACCACCAATCACCAGAACCACACACGGACTCATTTCGAGGGGAATAGAGAGGAAGATAGGGTTAAGGACGATGATGAGAGAAGAGACAATGACGAGGGGGAGTACGTGGTGGAGAGGTACGCAGCTCGGTGAGTGCGGCTGCGAATTCGACGGTTGCTGTTGATAGTTCGGTGGTGGTGGTGGTGGTGGTGGGGTGGAGGTTAATTAGTTGGTGCGTGAGATTGAGATTGAGATTGAGATGGGGACACCAATGCCAGTGAGCTGACGGCGACACGGCACGACAGAGACAGAAACCACGAAAACCAGCACAGAAATCAACGGTCCAAGAACCAATGTCCTGCATCGAACAACCCAGCGTCCTTGGGAAAGGCGGGGGAGGTTGTCTAGGGCAGGGGTTAGATGGGTGTGTTAATACCTATATGTAAATCTATGAATATGAGAGGACGTACCTTTGTGTGGACGGTGTACACTGTATACGCGCGGATGGGGCCACCGATGCGCTGGGGGCCGTCAACGGTGATGACAAACACCGACTCCTAGGTGTGCTGTGAGAGTGACTAGGGTGTCTGGAGTGTTTGTGGGCGGGGAGACGTCAGCCGCGAGTCGGAGTGGACTGTGTGATGGGCGTATCGTCGTCGTGTATCATCATGATAATTCCAGGTGCTAAAGCGCTGATTCCCATCGCCATCGCCGCTAAACCCGTTCCGACGCAGAGTTATGTAAGCCATGGTTGTTGCAGGAAGTTTTGAAGTTGAAGTTATCCTGGTGGTGTTTGCGAATCCAAGACGTATCGCATTATCCCAAAATGACGGTAACCATCGATTCCGAATCCTGAAAGACGTATCGGCCAGCAGTGATTGTGATTGAGACAAATGTCTAACATTGGATGGAATGGGGTAGCAATGTGCAAAGGCGCACTGAGTTCGACCGTCTATCGCATGGTACCAACCTTGAGCTTGATCGCTGAAAGCTGAGAAATATTCGCACAGTGGGTGTGCAAGCGAGAACTCCAATCCAATAACGCAGCAGGCAGAAGCTATCGCCTTCTAATTATAACAAAGCCAAACAAATTCTATTGGGTAATTCGTAGGTTAGGGAACTTTCCAACCCTCGAGCTCAATCACCAGCACTCATCGATCATCCTCGTCCTCGCCCAACATGCACCGCCTCGTCCTGCCTGATAGGGGCGTAGCATTTCAACTGGTGGGGCGACACGAGCTCGACCGTGTTGCCTAGGTGCGGTTGAAAGAGAACATAGGTTCGATATTATCATCATCACCTTCACCTACGTGGAAAAACTGAGAAAGACGAAAGAGAGCGGTGGAGATGTGAACAGATGAAATATGTCAGGTTCGTTTCACTAGGATAATCAACTCAACAGGCACTTAAATAAGTCATTTCCCTCGGCTTTCACATAGTCGCTAGCAACGACCATATTTTGTCGGCTATGAGTGTTGTCAGCTCTCAATCCTCGAAAATTGACCGGCAAGTTGGCTACCACGTCCATGAGGATTACTTGTTGATTCTCGATGGGTATATAGATGGCTACTTGCTCTACCGCATTTTCGTCATTGGGTATATAAGTATATTATCCCTTCCAATGGTACGGAGAGACACGATCTATTCAAATCCTCAGCGCTCAGTCTTGTATTTTGTTTCCAATCCGCAGTGTTCCCGGGGTCCCCATAAGTCCGTCACGGAACTTTGTTTCGGTTTGATCGACTTGATTACTGATCACATCAAACAGGCGTCAGTTTTCAAAGGTTTTCAAGCGCTGGGTCAATTAGCCGCATATGGTTCTACTTTCTCAGTTACTCTGAAAAGTGCTAACCTTTCTAAACGATCTCCTTCTCATTCACGGCTCCCACTTACGCCTTCAGGTTCACCAGTCTCCAGGTGTCAGCGATGTTCAACAACACGAGTGGCATCGATGTTAGCCATTCCACTTTTACCGAAATCCACCGCGATCAATACAATTCTGTGAGCGGAGTGATCCATGGTAATCAAAGGTACCATACCACCGTGCATGGGAATCAAATATTTCAGCATTCAAGTGAAAGTGAGTAGGATACATATCTTAAGCTTACTTAAAGTCTTATCGTAACTTGCTTTATGAGCTTTCGAGCCTTTGAGAAAAGCGAGCATCTCGAGCGCAGCTTTTGATTCTGCAGAACGATATCCAGCTCCAACTTGCCTTCCGGGGACTCGCGTGGAAATCTTGAGCCGTATATCCAGCTGGATCGAGAATGAGAGCAGTCAACCTATCTGCTGGTTAAATGGCCTTGCGGGATCCGGAAAATCAGCAATTGCACAGTGCGTAGCGGAGATTTACGCCGAGAAGAATCAACTTGCTGCCAGCTTCTTCTTTTCGCGGCGCGAAATGCAGCGGAGCACTACGCAACACTTCTTCCCGACAATTTCCTCCCAGGTTCTAAGGTTTTTCCCGTCGACGAAACAAAGCATTGCCGCCGCACTTGATGAAGATTATACAGTCCCAACCAAGCTCCTGCGCGAACAATTGCAAAAACTTGTTCTTGGGCCACTTTGCGCAATGACCGAACGCCCGGTATCCCCCGTCCTCATCATTATTGATGCGCTTGATGAGTGCGAAAATGAACGACTCGTCGTCGAGCTCATATCTTTGTTGGCTCAACTAATACGCCAATGTCCCCATCCGTTGCGCCTCCTTTTAACTAGTCGAGTCGAATCACACATCCGGGACACATTCCGTGAAGCATCAATTCTCTCTATGACTCTCCACCTCGAACTGGCTACTTTTGACGCTGAAGAAGATATTCGGTTGTTCATGACTTATGCTTTCGACAAAATATATAAACAGCACCACGTGCTTATGGATGGTGTCCAACGTCCATGGCCACCGACCGATGAGCTAGAAAAGCTTTTGAAAAAGGCGTCCGGTTTATTCATTTTCGCAACCACCGTCATCAAGTTTGTCGGTTCGAAGCATCATGATCCAAGAGCCAGACTTGAAACAATATTCAATGACGCAAACTTTAGTAGCGGTGACGCGACTTTCGCGGATCTGGATTCCCTTTATCAAGACGCGATCCGAACTATCAGCGACGCCGACCTGGCACGGCTTGTTCTCGGTGTCGTCTGCTACATTGCCAGTCCGCTCTCTATCTGGGCTCTGAACAAAATTCTATCCCCATTACCCAACATGGATGTTGCGCTCATCCTTCCAGATCTAAGTTCAGTTTTACTGGTACCCGAAGATCAGAAGCAACCCGTGCGCATCTATCACACGTCGTTCCGCGACTTTCTCGCAAGCCCGCACAGGGCAAAGCGCTACTTTGTCGACCCATCAGTTTATCATCAGCTTCTTGCACGTCTTTGCTTAGAACACATGTGCAGCAACTTGAAACACGATATGTGCGATATCGGGGATCCATCCAAGTTGACTTCGGAGGTTGATGACCTTCCTCGGAGGTGCAGCGAGCGTATTGATGAAGCTACTCGATACGCGTGCCATCAATGGTCCTATCACCTCACTCAAACTCCAACTACAGCTGCCGTAAATGAAAATTTAATGAAAATTCTCATAACTTTCAGTCAAAAGTCGATCTTGCATTGGGTGGAGACGCTTAGTCTTCTAGGTGCAATGGATGTGGTTATAACCATACTACGTGATGCTATATCTTGGCTCAAGGTCAGAATTTCTTGATTATTCATACGTCAAATCCCTCACATCTGCGTACAGCTCCTCCCGACTCACCCTAAGGATATCCTGACGCTCTTCAACGATACCTACCGGCTCGCACTTATGTTCTTCGATCCCATCAGCCAGTCTTCATTACACGTTTATCACAGCGCTCTCCCACTGACACCAACAAACACTCTCCTCCGGAAATACTTCCATTCTGAGCTCACTGCGAAGTTTATCGTCATGGATGGATTACATACTGATTGGGACGGATGTGTACGCACTATTGACGTTGGGGATCTGGTGCATTCCGTGGCTTTCTCTCCAATCGATAGTGTCATTGCATCCGCGAGTGCGAAGCATGGGGCGCAGCTGTGGAACACTACAACGGGAGCGAATATAGTCAATCTTGGTCCTCCTCAAAAGCCGTCGGCACCCATCTGTTTCTCTCCCTCCGGCGCTCGTGTGGCGCTCGCATTTGAGAGCGGTCTCGTTGCGGTCTGGGATGCGTCAACAGCTCAGCCACTAATCATCAACGAGGAGTGCCATCACGAACCAGTCACATCACTCAATTTCTCTCCAAACAGCACCACCCTTGCATCTGCATCACGCAACAAGTCCATTCAACTGTGGGAAGTGGAAACTGGGAAGATCCTTCATCGCCTACAACATAAGGACTCTGTGCTATGCCAGGCGTTTTCTGTCGATAATAAGATGATTGTTTCTGGCTGCCAAGGCGGATTATGCTCGACATGGGATGTCGAAACGGGGCAGTTGCTCAGGAAACTCAGAGGGCACAGCGAATCCGTGAACTCAGTCGCAATATCTGGGGACGGACTCTTCATCGCGTCAGGCTCGGACGACAAGGCGGTACGCGTGTGGGACGCGAAGATAGGCGTGTGCATTCGCACATACACAAAAGGTCACAAGAAAGGCATCACAGCTGTGCGCTTCACCCCTGATAACACACGTGTTATATCTGCATGTCCAAAGTACGTAGGCTCGTGGCTCTTGTCTTCCCGCAAATCGTTCGATATTTTGTGGTCCGCGAACGACTACGTCAAGAAAGCGACGTCCAGCCTTCCCATGTGGTATACGCAGGCATTTAAGTTTATACCGTCGCGTCTCGTTGGGCACATGCTCGATGCAAACAGGCCGGAAGCGTCACGGGATTTTAATGTTGGGTTTTCCCCCGACTCAACCTGGATCGCATTTCCCTTGGCGAAAGGAATCATATACTCGGCGTCTCTTGCTCGGCCTATACACAACAACCCCCCATCCTTCAACTCAGCCTCATCAAATAACACTGCTCTCGCCATATCCTCCGATGGGTCCCAGGTTGCGTCGGGGAATGCCCGAGGGAGTATCCAGTTGTGGGATCCTTCCCTAGCGCTGAAAAAATGGACAGAGTTCTCCGGTTACAACCAGATGAAAATTCAGTTCATCAGATCGTCGCCGGACGGAAACCGTCATATCGGCATACGGCTTTTTAATCTGTTCCTTCTCGGCCCGCGCATGGAAGTCATCAAGAAGCTATCGGGGCTCGAGGCGGGCAACACAGAGTGCGTGTACTCGGCGAACTCGCGCAACTACGCATGCTGGGGGAAAGTCAAGCTCAACCCGATTAAGGATGTGACGGCACTGCGAGTGTACAAGTGTTCGACGGGTGACCGCATATTCCGGGTCGTGTTGGGCAAGATCCAGCAGGTCGCGCTGTCCACCGACGGGACGCTCGTAAGCTGTGCGCACGACAAAGGTGTCCTGGAGGTGTGGGATGTGACATCGGGACAGAGCCTCCACAAGCTCCCATGCGAAGCCGTCCGGTGTATTTACTTCGCCCCGGACAACTCGAAGATCGCGTGTGGTACATCAAATGGGCAAGTACACCTATGGGACCTGCGCACTGGTGATTCTCTAATAGTTATCGAGCATGGCACGGACAAGATCAGCTGCATTGCGTTCTCGCCTGATGGCAACCACCTTGCTTATGGCTATGGGGATGGCTCTTTACATGTCTGGTATCCGTTGCCAAAAGGACTGCGACATGCCTTGATACCCAGTAGCAAGGAATCTCCCGATCCACTGGCACGTATTCTCTTCTCGAGCGATGGTGCTACCATAAACTGCCGCACCTTCGAAGGTACATTCTATACAGTCAAAGTCCCTGCCGAACTCCACGAGACTGATAATATATCCGACACCGAATCCACGCCAAGTTCCAGCTCAAGTTCCGCCCAGTGCGATATATGCAGACCCACCGTTGACGGACCTCCGAGTTCAGCCGACAGCCCAAACGATTCCGTCGCCCCCAATCCGCACATTAAGTTCACGTCAGACAAGACCAACGTGCGCGACGCCATGTTCCGCTCGGATTACGAAGTACGCCACGGCGGCTGGGTATATGACGGCGACCGACGCATCCTATGGCTTCCTCCCCCTTTCAGGCCTTCCACGCCTTCCGCATTGATGGCGTACAATGACAAGTTGACCATCATGACCAACGCGTCTGGGGGGCTGTTCATTGATCTCGGTAAGCAAGACCCGTGCCGCTACCGTCGAATTTTCTGACAATGTTGACCCAGCTCCGATGGACTACCGGAAACGTGATCTCGCGCCGTGAATGAGTGAGTCTTTGTCATATTACTTAGGGAAATGGACATGGAGCCCTTGGGAGGGTAGTTGTACCTAACTGAGTTCTATATCACCTTTTAACTTCTCATAATATCATGTGGTTGTGTTTGTATTCCGTGTAGTCCGTTTCGCGCAATGGCGGCGAGTTTGCGGGAGGACGGACTGGCCAGTGACTGCGATCACATGATCATAAGCAGCCACACAGTATAATATGGCCAACCTAGGACCCAAAGAACGAACCACCCAATTGGAACAAAATACTCTATGTAAATGACAGATACAACCCCACCCGAATCCGACCCAACCCAGTATTGAAACAATGTTTAAGGAGCCTGTACATACACACACCAGCATCATGGCCGGGAGTTTCGCGCTACACAGTACACACCACCTCGCATTATACTACATGCTCTTGCATCTCATCGTCACCGTGAACACCACCGTCACCGTCATCATCATCTTGCCTGCTTGCCCGTCCGACTTCACCCTCATCTCAGCCTACTCGTCCTCGTCCTCGCCCAACACGTGCGCCGCTTCGCCGCGCGGGACAGGGGCGTACCATTTCGACTGGCGGGGCGATACGAGCTCGATGGCGTTGCCTAGGTGCGGTTCGGTTTATTGGGGTATTGTGGTTATTGAGGTTTGTGGTGGTCGGTATAGGTTTGCGGTGGTCGGTATGGGTTGCAAGGTGAAAAAGGCAGAGCGGGCAGGTGACAAAAACAGGGCGGGCAGGTCATCACGACATCAGATAAGTGAATGAGCATCACATCAGCTACGAACGGAGCGTGGTCACGTACCCGACACCGAGCCAGAACCAGAGCCCGCGGCCAGGCGGCCGGTCGTTGTTGCGACGTGGATGACGCCGAGGATAAGCATGTAGAGGAAGAACGCGGTGCTGTTGGAGGTGATCGAGGTTTATCAGTGTGATGGGTGTAAAGCGTCAGTGTGACACGCAAAGCGTCGGTGCGATATGTAAAGCGCCGGTGCGATGTGAAAAGCGTCGGTGCGATGTGAAAAGCGTCGGTGCGATATGTAAAGCGTCGGTGCGATGTGAAAAGCGTCAGCGCGATCAACGAAAATCGAGGCCAACCAACACGAAAAAAAAACTAAAGCTGACCTGAACATGATCAAGATATACGTGACGTGGTCCATCCCGCTGTCATGCACGTAGTCCAGCTCTTCGTCCGTCGCGGACATGAACAGGATCCTGTACACAGAGTCGGGTAAGCAAACGACGGAGATGAGGGTAGGGATAGAGAAAACGGAAGGGTTGGGGAGGATGGATCGGGGAGGATGGATCGGGGAGGATAGATTGGAGGGGGTAGATTGGAGGGGGTAGATCGGGGGGATAGATTGGAGGGGGTAGATTGGAGGGGGTAGATTGGAGAGGATGGATGGGAGCGCATGGAATTGGAGCGCATAGAACGCAAAACACGTACCCAGACGAGACCAACAACTACGCACGCGAAAGAACCAGGTCAGTTCGCCTGTCGTGACGGTGTGTGGGCACTTACGAAAGGCGGGAGGTGCCTGAAGGCCACTGCCTTGTTTGCCCCGCCCTGCTCGCTGTCCGCGTCGTTGTCGTGCGGGGGCGCAGGCGCGGGTATGAAGCACACCTCGACGATGCGCGCGATGCCTGCGAGCATGAGCGTGTACCCGAACGTCGCGTGGACCTAGGTGGAGATCAAACGCAACGTGTTAGAACAATAGGGAAAAGCACGGTGTGCGGGTGCGGGCTTACTTTTGTGGAGAGCATGAGCGCCTGTGCGTGCTCGCTCATCGCCCAGCCGGTGAGTATGATTCTGCATAGGACGAGGGTTAGATATCGCCTGTCAGCGCCTTTTCTTCCTAGCGGGATTTTGGGGATTGCGGACGTACATTAAGCTCGGGACGACGTTTCGCTGCAAGGGTGGGGTGGGCGTATATTGGGGTGGGCGCAAAAGCACAGATCAGCCAGGGTTAGCAAGCTAAAGATGTACATGAACGTGCACGGACCTGGTTGTTCCGCGAGAGCCATATGCCCAACAGGCCGCCTGTCCACCCTGAAATGAATGACGAGAGTTAGAGGTAGAATTAGGCAAATGGGTGGAAAGGGTACATAAGATGCCTAGTATGCTGTGGAAATTGCGTGGTTAGCGTCAAGAAAGGAGAACGGTGCAGGAACGCTAAATTACTCACGTATGCTGCATATCCTTGACGGACCACGTCGCTCCGCGGTGTTCAGTGAACGTATTGACTGTCCGTGGTCCAGTGTTAGACTACGACGTGCCGTGAAAAAGAACTCGTATTCGGCTCACCGGTGCCCTACATGTCCAGTGCATACACTCAACACCAAAGAACGTCTGGCAAGGAGAGGAGGGGGGATACGCACCCATAGCATGATAACCCACGAATCCCACCACTCGGGACTGCGCCCGCTCCTGTGCACCCACGCCTCGCCGGCGACGAGCAAGAGCGCCATAATCACGCCGTACGCCACGAAGCCACTTCCCTATACCCGCCAATGATCAGCCCTCCTCCCAAAACACACAAACACCGCCACCCACCATGATATAATGCGCCAAACACTGCCCCAGCGCGCCGTCCCTGCAGTACCCGCCCATCGCAACGGCTCCAAGCAGCATCTGCGTCCACCCAATGACGGGATACGCCTTGCCTATCGCCCCGTGCACGCGCACCGCGTACGGGCGGAACGTCCGCTCGTGGATGTGCAGCTTGAGATAGACCCCGAGGACGGCTTGGGCGAGGATGGGGAGGAGGATGAGGGTGCCGCCCTTCCCGTGCAGCGAGGGCAGGAACTGGCGGCCTTTGTGCGCGTGGCCGAGGACGATCCCGCCGAGCGTCAGTGCGATGCCTGCCGTCTGCCGGCCGTAGTCAATTCAACGCCCGATGCATGCAAAGTACTCGGTGTGCGTACCTGGAGGGGGACGTGCCAGCGGCTGCGGGATATGCCGAGGGCCATGCCGATGGGGAAGAGGACGCCCCATACGGAGGCTTGCAGGGCGATGTGGATCCAGAGGACGGCGTCGATGGGGGCGTTGGCTTCTTCGGCGGTGAGCGAGTTGTGGTGCTCGTGTGCGGTTGCGGAGCCTGCGAGGAGGAGAGGGAGAGTTAGTAGAGCCAGTGGGATTGGGATTGGGATGGGCATGGCGGTGGGGTGGGTATTGTGCGAGGCCTTTGCCTCGATGAGCTGGAGTTGGAGTCTGGGGAAGATGAGATGGGGATCTCCCGAACAAGACTTGCTATTCGCTTCCGGATCCGAACAAGACTCTTAAGCTTAAGTGTAGAGGACCTTCAGGTTGTGTGTTATGATAGGAGATGCAGCGGCCCTCGCTGTCACAGTAGTATACGACTGCAAAGTATTACACAGCCATAACCTTGGTGTATTTATAAGTCGATGCGATACGCCGTGGCCCACGGACAAGTGTGAGTTATCTGGCTATATTCTCTGCCTGTTTTATTAAAATTTTCAGCAGAAGTGGAAGACGAACACGATCCTGCATGTGTGTCGCTGACCCTTGCAACATAACTGACCACGGAATGAACTCGATCCATATACCGCACACGATGGTTCGACTTTAAAATCTACGTTCTCTACAATCCGTCGTCGACTATCACTAATACTATGCACTCAACTCTGTTTTTCTGCCCTCGCTCTCCTTGTAGACCCGAAAATCATCAGGTCCAGGCCCTCCCGGATCCCACGTCAATCGGCGAAGAGGCTGATCAAACTTCGGAGGCAAGTTGACCTGGGCACGCGCACGGGTGCCGGTACCGGCGAGTTCAGGAACTGGTCTGAGGATATTGTCTAGCCAGGCAGGTCTGCTCGAGTGATATGCATGAGAATTGGGACCGGAATCCAGAGTCTGTTTCTCAGCTGCCCGGGGGACCTCAGATCATCGATTTAGATGAACGCACTTCCCGTCGAGGACATCCCGCCTTTGCGTCTGCTTCCAGCATTGGCAGGCTCGGGCCACAGTTCCGAGTTTGAGGACCCAGATATGTAGTGCAGTTGCAACGAGCTCGTGTTGCAGACTCAGGATACAGTGTATTGCAGTGATTAAACCAGATATATGTAAAGATACATAGCTCCTTGGACCCAGCCTCGTGAAGTAAGAATATACAAAAACCCTCTCCGATGAACCAGGAAAGAAATAGAGAGAGAATGGACGGCGAAGCGGTGAAAATGGA
>MU267902.1:12967-28132 GCA_021014935.1 Hygrophoropsis aurantiaca
GTTTCGTTGAAGGGACGACGGTTCTGCCTTAGCCGACCATGGGAGTGCTAAACAAAGTGGACTTGTAATTTTCTCGGGCACCCACAAGGGTCAACAACCTCTCAAATACAAAGTTCAGAACAATGTGTACCATGTGCGCTGTTTCTGATATTGCAATATAGCGACGATCATCATAACGGGATCGCTTGACTCCTGGAGTTTTACTAATGTTCCAAGACAATTGAAGGAACAGCAGGTGTAGTGTGATCAAAGTGTGATATCCCGATAATGATAAGTCGGCACTGAGGAAACCGACGACGTTACATAAGCAACTCAGATAGCGCCAAAAGGACGTATCTGACGTAAAACAAGCAACCACCACGGGGTTTGAAACGGCCCCGAATCTCCGGCTCGATGATGTACGCCCACTAATCTCTGCCGCTGCACAGGCTCAGTGTGTGGTAGTAGCCTACTGCAACACGTTCTGGACTATGCTTACCCGAGCATTCCTTTCAAGAAATTTCGTCCTGAGTCTCCGAGTCCATGGCCAGTGCCCCACGATATCTCTTTTTGATAAGTTCCAAGCAAACACCGCACGACTGGCTTATATCAAGATCATATACTGCTTTTAGGCACGTCCTTTTGTTTCGATTCACTGCCTTTGCAAAAGGCTAGGATCTTCGCCTGTTCCGAGTGCACTTAGAAAGGGGCCAAATTACTAGACTCCGAGTCTTTTTGTTGACGTATGGAGACAGCTCGCCGCCTCGTCCATACGACAGTTGCCAGTGGAAGGTTGGAATACACTCGCACAGCCAAGTACTAGCGCCCATGGACCCACAAACCGATAGAAATACTGCAAACAGCCATGGATACTGCAGTTGAGCCATGTTTCTTGAAGTGCGCCGTACCCACGCGCTGACCATGTGATGATCCCACAGCAAAGACACTGTCCCTTCTTTGTCCTGTTTCTTCTCTCGATTTTAATTTATAGCTTGTTCTTACACTTCCTCGGTCGTGTTGGAAATATCGCTATTATCTACCGGAGGGCATTAGGGTACGCTCGAAGACAATTTTATTTCTTCGCTCCGAAGGACGACAAACTGATACGCTGTCTGATCCGATGTCAACGCACGCACCGACTCGTTTATGTCATATAAGGATTATCCTCCATCTCCTGCAATCACACGAATCACGTACCTCGACCGACTCGGTGACTCTCACCAGTGGTTACTGGAAACCGGTTGTGCAGATCCCTGCGTTGTTATTGCGACACAATTGGTTCGAATGATCTGACAAAATTTTGGGAATTATACATTCGTGTAGGATCGAGTAAGTAGGTTTGAACGACGATTTGTGACAACCTAAGAAATGATGCAGGTGAGGTATCAGATAGAGACAAATGCGAGGATGTTATACATTTGGCGTATCTCTTAAATAAACAATACAATATTGTCCAACATGATGTGCTACGAAGCAGCATTGGGAGAGACGGCCACAGCCGCAACACTCTGAGTTGCATTGATTACAACCGCGTGAGTCACTAGGATGTTCAAGTTTTTAGCAAGAGATACACAAATCGTCAGCACTACTGACCTGCACCTTGATTATTTCCTCCTGCTGAATTGATTGTTGGGTTAGTGATCGTGGAATCCAGCGCGATAAGGCTGTTATTGTAGCTGTTATTGTAATAATTGTTGACAATTGATCCATTCTGGTTTGTAGAGCTTTCCATATCGCTGTTTGATATGGGAGTAGAACCTCCAGTTGATCTATCGCTGCTGACACGGGCTGGGGGGCGGTCCGTGAATATTATGAACTGGTAAATTTATGTAACTGACCTGCAGTTGATCCTTCTGAGGGATCGACGAACGGATTGGAGGAGTTGGTCGTATTTGTGGTGTCCTCAAACACGCGATCAAGCTCTTCCTCGCTGACGGCTATTCCTGCTACCCGTCCGCGAGGCATATTTCCTGCTAAAGACCTTCTATATTTATATTTATTCGTGTAGCAAGTAACAGCGGGTTGCTCACGCGTGAGTCGCGATAGATGTATTGATTCAACTGACAGCACCCCTCTACGAATCGTGTCAGATGTTTGCTGTGATTCAAAATGCTCAACACATACATCTAATATCTTGAGATAACACGTACAGCGATAAGCCTGACAAGATTATGGGTACTCTTCCGGAACTGGCGACAAGCGTAGGCCGTCGACATTTGCTTCCATAGATTGATCTGACCAGTATCTCGTGCTTCACTAAGTTTCGTTCTTTGTATTTCTAGCCTATGTTCCAACATCAATGAAAGAACCAATTTCGAAATATGAGTTTACCTGTCCCAGCGCAGCCTTAGATCCCGTTGTTCTTGTCTTAGGTCAACTTGAGCCTTCCTAGAAATTTCTCTCAACTCATTCAATTGTTTCATGCTGAGCCTGAGATACATTTCTCCTTTTTTGAAAGACGACCCGTTGTATTGGTCTATCATCATTTCGTTCAAGTCGTAATCTTTGATGTCTCCAAGATTTGCGGGGATCAGGAAAGACCGTGGAGGATTAGCCATGACAGATGAAGAGGAGATTAAAGAGCGGATTGACTTCTGACATTGTGATACTTATATGATCTGGCAGTGAAGGACAAAGTTTGGTTGTTTATGATATGTAAGCGTTGCTAAGCGTCAAATAATCAATTCATTTTGGCACTTCTGCAGAAAGGTTGCAAAAATATGATTGGTATTTTTTAAAAAGAACCAGTCTGCGTTTACTTTGGGTGTACCAAACTCCAATGAATTCTATACTGTAGATTCGGACTCAACTATGAGGGACCGCATTGGACAAAAATAAAAAGTTCCAACTATCTATCCAAAATTCATCCACGTGGTTAAAAAAGATTATACATTTCGAAAAATCATCCATGTGGTCGAGAAAAAGCAAATATAAGGCATAAAACTCATCCATATGGCGCATGCCAAAAAAAAAATGATGAAAATTCATTTGTGGCCTGAACTGTTCTCGAAACATTGTGTATTGTATTATACAACTGATATGCAAGGATGTTCCCATTCTGCTCAGCGATGATCCAACCTTTTTCGGGCGTTATGGACTGCCAATATATGACTGGAAAGTGTTATTCTTCACTTTTTGCACCATGAGCAACGACCTCCCTCGTGTTCCGCTGCCGCTTACTACTATTACTGCAGCGTTTAACCATCTCAAAGATCAGGTTTGAGTGGCCCTACTTACACAGCTTGGTGATGCAGCCCGGTTACAAGAGCAGGTGCAGGCATGTTTGCATCTGCAGAATCAGATAGCCATGGTGCGTGCCCAGCGCTGAATGTTGACTTTGTACTTTATGATTTACCATTTGCTTCAAGCATGTCCAACTTATTCCTCCCAGTGACCTTCATATAATTGACCAAGGCTTGCTGGACATGATGAACGATCTTGAGCTGGCCAAAGATCAATCAGCTGATTATCCAGATGCACCACCGATTGAATCTGTAACCATTGTACACTCTGGAGGCCGTGGACGGCCAAGGAAAGAGATCAACCCTGATGTCCTTGCCACATCTATTCAGTTCCGTGGGCCCACTGCACTTGGGAAAGTGCTCAATGTCTCTGCTCGAACAGTGCGCCGGAGAGCCCTTGAGCAAGAGCTAGTCCCACCTGGAGATCCAGTCTACGTTGACTATGAGGATGAGGAAGGTCATATTCAGAGAATCTACACATCGTCCACAGCTGCTCAGTCTGGGCTATCCGATGATCAGCTGGATGAGATCATGCTACAGATTCTACATGCTTTTCCAACCTTCGGAAGGCGAATGATCGATGGTCACCTCCGGTACTTGGGACATAGTGTTCCTCGAAGCCGTATCCAAGCGTCATATGCTCGAGTTAATGGCCCACCAGTCTCTGCTTTTGGTGTACGTCGGATCACACGGCGAGTTTACAGTGTACGTGGATACAATTCACTATCACATCATGATGGACAACACGGTGAGTTTGTCAAACAGATGTAATAAGATATGGATTAGTATACTTATACGCCTCCGCCTGACATAGGACTTATCCGATACAAGATAGTCATCCACGCCTTCATTGATGGATATTCGCGCCTAGTGACTGGAATCCGTGCCAACAATAACAACCGTGCCGAAACTGTTCTTGACCTATTCAAAAATATTATTTCTGTACATGGGCTTCCAAGTCGGGTTCGTGGAGATCATGGTGTGGAGAATGTGCTTGTTGCAGCATATATGGAAGAAGCACGGGGACCAGGCCGTGGTTCATATATTTGGGGACGGTAGGAATGATTTAGTCATGTTTAATATCAATCCCCTAATGCCTCATGTCTTGTAGTAGTGTGCATAATATTCGAATCGAGCGGCTCTGGGCTGACTTTACGGCGGGCATTGGTTCAAAGTGGAAAGTGTTCTTTCAAGATTTGGAATTTGGGTGCGGCCTTAATCCTGACAACCCAGCATTGATTTGGCTGCTTCACCATCTCTTTCTCCGTACAATTAATGTGGATGTGCTGGAATGGGCAAATTCATGGAACCATCACAAAATGAGCGTACCAGGTCATGGCCGTAGCAGTCCGCTTGAGCTCAAATGGTTCTCAATGCTTGAGAATGGCGCACGCGGATTTCAACCCCATGATTATCATGTTCCCGAGGAGCAGCTAGAAGAAGATCAGATTGCAGAATACGGTATTGATTGGGATGCCTATCATGACAGCCATGTCCTGGCCCACCATGATAATACCAATGCCCCTGATCTCCTCATCAACAACCCTTTTATGGCCTATCAACCTGAACGTCTCAATGATATTCAAGTTGATGAGCCAAATTGTCCACTTAACGGGCAACAACTTTCACAGCTTCATGCACATCTTGCTCAATGGACAGACGATGGTACAATGAACAGTCGCAAGGTTCTTTGGACCGAGGCTTTGGTGTTTTGCAGACAGTTGATGGAAGCGTAGCAAATTTGCTTGATTTAGGCGATAATGACTACTACAGCGGTGTACAAACTAAAGAGACAAAGGATTGTACGCGGAAAGGGTGGTGGGATACAATGTGTGGCGAATGGTGCAATAGAAAATGATACATTAGCCCAACCTTGCATTGAACACATCCTCGCCAATATGCATCAATGCAAGATGAAGGCAATAGTCAATATCAGTTGCTTCATTTGCGTCATCTGGGGTGTCAACTTGGAGTGCCTGAAGAAGTCGGTCGTTAACCCATACATCTAACTTGAATACGCATGCATGAGGAGTTGGAGGGATGAGATCTGTATGGATCTAATGATATTTGTGAGCGCAACTTGAATATTGATACTTGAAAGACTAAATCATAGCTCACATTATACTGGCCATTAAACGTAGCCGCTTCAGGAATGTTTTGAAGCAAATGAATCTAATATATGATATGTTAATAGTTGAATGCAAGTCAAGTAATATCATACCTTGAATGTGTCACCAACTCTGGTGGGTAACAGACTACTACCGCTAAGCACCTTTGCAAATCGTTTGGCTCGGAAGCCAGGATCAGACAACTGAGATGCATCCATTGATACTGAAACACCATCAAGTAAGGCATGAGTGACGTTCCCAATTCCTGTCAGGTATCGTTGAACAGCGCTTTTGAATTTCACAAGGGAAGGGGAAAGTCGTGATCGGAAGGAACTGTCACCAATAACTTCATAGGTGATATAGGGAAAGATTTGGTCTCCAGAGGTAATTCGTCGGTTGTAAATTACTGGGAGAATTTTTTTGGATGATTCACGAACAAGCTGGCGCAATATGTTAACTTTTATTCCGGGACTACCAAATAAGCATACCTGATTGAATCGTGGCAGGGTGGCAGGCAAATGGATATTAAGACCATTGCGGAATGCATTGAACAGTGTTGACGCATTTAGTGCATCCGGTTCCATGCCTAGGAGGCAGGCTGTATAGAAGTTCTTGATGAGGCCTGGCCATGCATCTGCTGCGAGGCTTGAGATACCTGCGAGCTGGGATTGGAAGTGTATTAATTCAATGATTTATATAGAAAAAAAGATCACACACAGATGCACTGATACGTGATTGAAGGAGGCGTTGGAGGGTTGTACGCTCATTTGCATCAGTGGGGAGCGGTGAACCGTGATCAGTGGGGAGCAGCGTAAAACCTTGAGTGATCTCTGGAACTACATCACGTAGCCACGACACGTCTAGGATACTATCAATTCCTCCAATAGCGGCTTGCAAGAGCACCGGTGACACTGGATCAGGTCCGTTTTGTACTTTGAGTAGAAAGACAGCCGAAAGCACACCAAGAACATGAGCCCTGTCAAGTTGATCTAGCGAGGGATACTGAGATGATTTGAGAACAACATAACCATCATTGTTCAATTCGTCAGTGATATTTTCTTGGATATCCTCCTGCCAGGAAAGACACAGCTGAATTGCCTCCGACAGCACTTGACGCATAACACCATCACCAAGGTTATCAGCCCCAGCAGTAGCATGGCCGCTAAATGGTATACATTAGATATAGAGATAATTAAGAAATGGAAGTGAACGTACGCTCTAAAGTGCCAATCCATCGCAAATATATTTTGGAAGTCAACATCAGGGGGATTGATGGAGAAAGAGGCATTCACATGGGCACTATGTGCCGCATATGAGTACGTTGTATTGGGATTGTGATGTTTGTAGATTAGAAAGTCAATTAGTCCCTCAGCAGTTATCAATGTAGTGTTGCCACGGATAGTGAGTCTCTCGTAGAGGACAGGCTGGGGTGTGCGCGTGCGGATGTAGTCAGCTATATTGCTCAAAAATTCAAAAGTCGGGGATTGGTTGGAGGGCTGGAGAAGGGAAGATCGGATGGCCGAAAGTCCAGGTCCCATTGTAGGCGCAGGAAGATTCAGCAAAGGACTGATCGGACTATTTCCAGAGCTGATACTGATATGAGATAGCGCGGGTGATGGGGAACGCACAATGAGTCGAGCAGATCGACGACGATGAGATGGTGATGGTGCAGAAGTAAAAAACGAGGGCGAACTGAGACGTGATGGTAGCAATGGGGATGATTGCACAGATACTGTGGCGACTTGAGGTGATGGAAGAAAAAGTGGAGTGTCAGGATTATGAGGAGATGGGCATGCGTCTTTGCAGGAGACAGTCTGGGAGATGTCATCGCCATCCTCCAGTGTCAGATGAGCGCACACATGGTCTGCAAAGCAATGATGCTTTGCGGTGGAGTCGGAATCAATCGGACCTATGATTGAGCCTCCTTTCGGACCTATATTTCTTTTGTAAGTACGCGGGATGGTTTGATGGAAGGAGATACATACACAACAGAAGAATCCTGATGTTTTCATCAGCTGGGTTGGATAATTTCTTTCCCGGTCTTGTCAATTCGTTGAACTTGAAGGCAGTGAATGTGGCGGATTGATCAATGGTGATGTATCGACCATTGTGTGTTCGGTTACCGGCTTTCAGCACACGGAAGGGAAGAGTGTGGAATGCAAGTCGTTGATCACGATTAGCTTCATCCATAGGGATTTCCAACGTAGGATGAATGCAGGGTGGGAAGTTGAGATGGTTGTCCATCGCCATAGTGCAAACAGCTTGTAATATTTCAGACATGAAGTTCTTTTGTATGTCGTTTGTGCGAAACTGAAGCCTTTTAACAAGTCCCTTGGTTCGCATATATGTGATGGTGGTTGCAAGTTGTTCGCCTTCTTGTAATTTTCGGGGGAGCGGAAAATTGCCGAATTCTGGATCAAAATTATCTGGATCTGCATCCAGGTAATACTGATATAATTAGGTTAGTACATATACTGAAATACAATAAGATTGTACTTACATCCTTTGGAAACATAATAAGCTCTATTTCAAGTTGTTTTTCGTTACTGCGGGGTCCGTATGGTTGATACGTTCGTCCTTGGTGTGAACTTCCATGACCACGAGTACGACCCCGAACATTGCGAGTACTCATAGTAACATTGGACATAGGAACCCCAAAGGGATTGTTTCGAGGAGTCATTGTTGGAAGATATGGTGTGATTCCAAGCGTAGGGCTCTCTTGGACATTGATTGATGTTGGTGGTAATGAATATCGGGGGAGGGAAATATCAGATTGTGGTGTTACTGAGTGAGATCCAGATCTCGATGCAGATGCTGATGCGGAGGAGGCTGAGCCAAATGTAGATTGAGTTGAGCTAAAAGATGGTACAGCGGAGGAAAACGATGGAGTGGAGGAGTTCGATTGGTAAGGAGTGGGTAACGGGAACTGCGAACGAGCAGGTGTTGATGGTGCGATCGGAGTATTACTGATTCAATAAAAAATTAGACATAATTTCGGAGATTAGTTTGAGTGCGTACCTGGAAGGTAGAACACTGTGTGCGCTGTATGGGGCAGAGCATATGCATTGTTCAAAGTATCCACTAATCTGCAGAAGATGGTGTAAGTTGCAGAAAATAAGTAAATAAAATGGATTTGCTTACTGGATTTCCAGTACTGGATCGGAAAGATGTACAGTTTGTGGTCACGAATCCAGCGCGTGGAGGAAAAACTCGTGGTTGGGGTGGTTGTTCGGCATGATCAAGATATGGATGATCGCACATACAAATCTGCTAATCAATAGTGTAAATTGAAATGAATGATGAGTATATGGTACTGACTCACATTGTGGTTATCAGCTGCAAAAAATGAGGCACAACGGTTGAGGGGACAAGATCTACAAGTATAGCGGACTTCAAGCGAGCGAGACATTGCAAAAAAAAGAGTCAGTACAATAATGTATCACTGGAGAAAATGGGTAAGTAAGTCGTTAGGCAAGGCAGTATTATTAGCAGAAAAGGATGGTGGCAAAAACAAATGATTGTGTGCTTCAAGAATATTGAAATCGTGGAATCGTGGAATTGAATCGAATAAGTAGTGAATGTACAGATTTAACGCGGGTGATTAAGTGAGCAATATACAAGTGAGGTGGAGGAAGGAAAGAGAAAAAGGCGGAAAGATGCAACGCTCACCTTGTTATGTAATCAACATGCTGCGTGTTAGTTGTAGAATGATGCCTAAGTAATAAATAAGTAATATAGAGGATCATTGACCTGCTCGGGATCGCAGAGCGTCCAACTCCTAACAGCTGTTACACCCGAAGGTGTAACTACACTTGAAGGTGAGCAGGTGAGGGAAAAACTCCGTGTACTCACCCTCATATTTATATATTGAACGCGTCGCGTCCGTGGGAGATCAACAAACACGTTGCCACGTGTGTGACGCGTTGTGACGCGTTTGCGGTGCGGAACGTACCGAAAAACATGCTCCAAGTGCATGTTAGGTATATACTGACTATTCTCCCGTTTAACTTGAGCTCAACAGGATCCCTTGATGTCGTCGTAGTTTCGTTCCAAATTCCATAGTATCCAGGCAATTGATGTGAGTACTTCAAGGTAATGCACTTGTGCGAGTACTTACAAAATTCTTACAGTTTCGGATTGCTCCCCCACTCATCCCTCGCCAAACTCGGCACCACAGTCCTTACCGCAAGCAACTGCCAGCACGCGCATGAAGCCAGCTCAAATTCACCATCCAAAGTCCGCACCCATCATCACCAGCAGCGCCGACTCCGACATCGCCCAGACCGCCCTCAAATCCCTCGCCATGGTCCTGCACGACTGCCCCGTCGCACGGCTCATCAACCACACGGCTCACAAGCATTTCGTGCGTCTTTTTTTACTTTCCCTTCCGTCCAGTCACTCGCTAACGCATCAGCGGATATGACCCACGTGCGGTATGGCCTGCGCAAGTCGCCCGCGCCCCGGATGCTCTTCAGTATGCATCAGCAGCTCACGCGTCGGACGGCTGCGCTCGACTGCCTGCTCGAGCTCCGCGTGGTGTTCAAACCCGCCCGCTCCTCTTGCGCTCGCAGCGCCGTGATCCATGCCTCCCGCCGCTCGGCCACACCGTCCAACCCCAGCTCGTCCGCTCACGTCCGCTCGACCCCGCTCTTCGCGCACACGGCGCGCCGTGCGCCAGCGCCACGTAAGTCCCCATCATCCTACGTGATCGTCTACTCACCTCGTCTGCCACAGCCCGATGCAGACGACGAACAGCGCCACGATGCCGAGCGCATCCTCACGCAAGAAGCAGGACGCAGACGAGCACTCGACAATCGCATCCTCGCCCTCATGCAGGTCCCGTCACTCCCGCCGCCGCCTTCGTCTCTCGAACCACCGGTCAACACCACGCCCACCCGTCCACGTGCCAACACGATGCTTGCGCCCATGGCCTGGTGGACTGCTGCAAAGTCCCGTCTCGCTATGAACAGCGGCTGGTGCGCTTTGACGCCCTCGCCCAGAAACTGGAACGCTTCGAGAGGCTGGAGCTCTGGTGCGTGGGGCACGTCCGCGCGCTGGAGGAGCGCATGGGGGACGTTGAGGCGTGGCCCGTCCGCGCGCTGGAGGGGCGCATGGGGGACGTTGAGGCGTGGCTCGTCGAGCGCGAAAGGGAGCGGGGTCGAGTATGTATGCTAGATATTTCAGCAATATACATAACCTTTCCAAGAAACATGCCTTCTACCTCATGGTGCTGTGCAACCGCAGAGTGTGATACACATGGTACACATCCTGTGCTACCAAGTGGTATAAAGCACAGACATGACCTCCCTACTCAAGTTCACTCATTCCCTCATCATCATGCCCACCAAACCATACTTCTGTCGTAAGCCTTGCCTGTTAGAAAAACATTCTGATGATCACTTCACAGCACTTGAGCCTATTCGTCAAGTTTTTTCCGAGCTCGATATTGATTTCTACGCCAGTCGTACCAGAACCGCAGCTGAATTATCTCAGCTTGCTGATAAACTTGGAGATAGTCCATACTGGGTGTGTACTAGTAGATCTTTTCTTGTATTCACATTATCGGCTACATGATAATTTCAGATCCCGATAATAGACAATTGGACCTATGCAACTACAGAAATGCATTATTCAAAGTCTATTGCCTGTCGACTTTTTGTGGACGTGCTATGGGAGCGAAATCATGGTCGTGAGGCAGATGCTTTGCAAATGCTTGCCAATGCACAAACCTCAGCTGTAAAACAGGTATGACTTGTATCATAATATCCTTAGATCTACTAATGCTTAGCAATGTATGATTCCCAGATTTGTCCACGCCCAAAGGCTTCGCTGCTTGTCAATGATTCAGATATGGATTCTGAAAGTGACCTTGAATCAGATGATGACTCGGATACTGATTCTAGTTTCCATCCTGAAGCTGAATCCGGTTCAGGTTCATCTGATTCCAATTCCGCCAGCAGCCAGACTGGCCCCGGTTCATCCGAGTCTGGTTCGGGTTCCAGTTCATCTGACTCTACTTCTGAACCTAGCTCCTCTGATTCCAAGTTTGGTGTTTGGGAGGGGATCAATAAAAGCAAAGGCTCAGAAAAACAGAAGACTCGGAAACATGTATCAGGCAAGTAAATATGTCTTTCCTTACAGGAACTAAACATTAATATTTCTGCAGCAATTACGGAACCAGATGCATTGGCCCTCTGTCAAAAATGGCTTCAAGTTCTTACTGTCTTCTTTTTTGCATACCAGAATCTAAAAGTGAGTGACAATGATTTTGGGAATTTGTGAAATTGACACTTTTTGGCAGGAAAATGAGCTGGATGGTGCAGAATTTGCTTGTCGGGTTATGTTACGTGATGCACGAAATCTCCCAGAGCGTGATTATTCCACTCCATACTGGGGAGCAATGGTGAAAGTAAGTGTGCTTGTTCCACATTTGCACCTCAAGATACTGAGTTTTTAATCCAGAAATCTGGCCTCTATGGTTGTTTACAGCAAATTTCATACCCATCAACTGCCCTTGAGCTTTCTGCAGCACATCTTACCAGAAGCACCCGAAAATACCAATGGAAACATAGCTTTGCTATCATATTAGATCGTTGGGCTCTACTGGACACAGATTCTATAGCACAATTGGTAAGGAGCATCTTATAAAACTTGTAAGTGACTAATATGGGTGTCTACCAATAATATTAGCAGAGTAACATCCTGGAAGAGCGCATAGTAGTTAAACCGCTCACATTCTTACAAGATCTTGATTCAGCTGACAGCTCCCAGCCACTTATCCCAACTGCAAGTCATCCTCCCTCTGTGTTTTTCCTCATGAGTGAGGCATGTTTTATTGAAGCATGGTATACATGGCTAAAGATATCTCTGAGTGATCGTCAGTTTAAGGTATGACTTTTATCAATATTATTCACCATGGCACTCATGTTGTATCACAAGGTTCCATCTGACCCTGCCCAACTTTATCGTAGCCTTTGTAATCTTTTGACAATCAAAAAGGCAAAGCAATTGTCATTCAACAGAATGCTACAATCAGCAGTACTTCTGTCTATTGTCAACAATACTATTGCCCATCGGTCTACAAGCAGTTTCATTCGGGAGAGCATGTTTCAGCCACAAATTGTAAATGACTTGAAGGAGGAAAAGTCGGCTGCATCTAAATCTACAACTAAAAGGAACAAAAAGCCAAAGAAAAAATTTCCCACTACTTCAAACAATTCTGGAATACCCAGCCGAACATGCACAAAGTGTGCAGATCTTCCTGCTGATCAGCAATGTGTACAAGACATTTTTGTTGAGAGAAGACATGATGTCGAAGAGCTCAGGGGAAGTATAATCACTTGTGCAGCATTGTATGATCGGTTGCCTCCAAAGGTATGTTATGTTTTGCTCTTAAAATCATTATGCTCACCATACATGATCAGATGACATCCAAAGGTTCCAAAAAGGGTTCACTTCCACAAGTACCTGATTATCGACACCCTGACCAGCTTGGTCTCAAGAAGATTGAGTGCAGACCCCAAACTTTTGCACGCTGCCAACGGGATGTTGTTCGTTTCATTGACAAGAAGAGTGAAAAATGTGTATGCAATTTAATTTACCTGATTATAGTGTTATTAATGAAGTTTTAGGTTGGGGGGGCCATATTCAAGGCTTTTAATGCCACTACCTTAAATCACCTGCAGGATCACCATTCCCAAGTTGCAAATAGTCCACGGGTGACACGTGGAGAGAAATTTGAGCAGTGGGCATATGGAAATATGGTTCCAGTGGGCTCCCGTCTACCTCAAGGTGGTCGCCTTGCCGATTGCTACACCACATATCCTTGCCTTGCTGGTGACAATGAGGAAGATATCAACATGTTGTTCCAACATGCTTATGTGAGTAAAAATGTAACTAAATTATTTATCTCCCCTGATAATGAAGGCTGTAGGATGCCGATGTCCTTACAGCTGTTACCCAATATGCAGCTCCAGATGTCTTCCTGGATTTGAAGAATACCTCTGCAGATGCACAAATGCATCGCCTGGGCACCACTGGTGCTAATGTATTTTACTGCTCAAACTATATTAGCCCACAGCATAGTGACCAGGATGCATCATGGTCACTTTGCTCACAGCTCTTTAGGGATAAGTCAGATGATGAGTGGAACTTTTGTTTTACTGAGTGGAACCTATACATTCAGAACAAGGTCAACACTGTATGGTGAGTACAATTTCAATTTATTATATAGGACCTACAATAGTATTGGTATCACAGGTGGTTCAGGTCAGAAGACCTCCATGGTTCAATGGTTCCCCGTAGGTCAACTATGCGTCTTCGTGGTGGTGCAGACTTACTCTCTGGTGGAGACCACAACACAATCAGGAGAAGGGATCAACAACGGGCCAAACTACTTCAGTCAGTCCGAGAGCGAGCAAAAGCTACTGCTCAGTGGTGGGAGACACAGTAGCTAATAATTATAAAGGCGCTGGCCACATATATGAATTTGTGTTGTTACTTTCAAATTGTTATTAATGTCATGATTTCTTTTTCATTTCCGTTTATCTCCATTTTACTTTGATTTGATCATATAGGTTTAGTTGTGGTATTGTGTGATGTCATGACAAACCTAAGGGTCAGCATTGGTTGCTCCACACATGAGGAAGCCAACCTCAGAGAGCTAGTCACCATGAACTAGTTCCTTATGTTGGCATAAAATACCAATCACTACTGATGACAGCAAGGATGCAAGGACCAGACCATGTGTGAGAATTTGGTGCCCAACACACAAAAAGATGAAACAGTAAAATTTAGATGGGTCCAGTACAATCGTGACAAGGTACAAAGTATAGTATGTACACAATATATATACTGCAGTTGAGTCAGATTGTCACGGGATGGAACAGTATGTGGGGAGAGCGGATGTGCTAGGACATTCATATCAGCCACAAATTCCAACACCATGGACTGGAACAGCAAGTCAACAAGTGCTCCATCCATTCAAGGCTGCTGTCTCCCCCCACCCCCGAAATTGCACACTGGGCTTAAGTACAGCACTACTGTACCACTTTCCTCGTCTACTCAGTCTTCTCAAAGTCAATAACCTGAGTTTGGATCCGCACCGGCTCCTGTGATTATTTGTCACTCAGCTGAAATCCAGCCCCATATCAATGCCAAAAAAAACTGTATAGGGTACAGTTTATGAGCTTGCTTGTGGAGTGCCGAAAGGCCTTTGGAGCTGGAACGATGTTACTCCAGCACGCCTAGATCAGCTGAAAGGGACAAACACCAAAACTGCTTGCAAAGTCCCATCAATCATCGCATCCAGAAACTTCACATCTACCTCTGATGTTTGGTAAGTTGATCATTGTATCAAGACAATTAACTGCTAGTACTGTGTTCAATGTAGGATCGAGTATGATTGAGAACAAGCTGCTATTATGGAGAACACTCGGAGGTCGGGGATTAGGTGCAATGGGTGAATGGCATGTAAAAGAAAATTGGTATAGCAGAAGAATTCAAGAAGTCATCCAGCTCCTGAAAAATGGATGTGGATTCATGTTTGAGCCCAAGAACTTGCCAGAGATCTGAAGACTCGGATCACATCACTTTTCATGATTCCTAAAGTCTTGTCATGTGTTACAAGTCCAATCAAGTGAATGATCATTGTCACTCTAGCACATCTAGATACCTGAGCCAAAAGGGGAAAACATTGAAACCCTTGGCAGTCCACACAAGACAAGTTTGACCCAATTGTATTCAAGTGTGAACAAGGTAAGAAAGAATCTAATCTAATAACTAGCGTGTATGGGCCAATTCTGGCAAAAATACGAGGCCTTTTCACCATTCAAACC